>CABHPQ010129512.1:0-13027 GCA_902168405.1 Peromyscus aztecus | reverse complement strand
GATAGATAGATAGATAGATAGATAGATAGATAGATAGATAGATGATAGATAGATAGATAGATAGATAGATAGATAGATAGATAGATAGATAAAGATAAGATAAATTAGATTGGATAGGTGTTATAAAAAATGTTTTAGAAGAAACAGTAGTCCATTGACAGAGAACTACTGGGATTTCTCCCACTTGTGAGTCATCCAACAAATGGAAGATGCTCGAAAAGCCAATGGTCCACACATGGGAAGAGGCAGGTGCTATGTCAATGCCTCACTGAGAATTTGGAGGCTTGGGGCCCAGCACTTCTGTAGCTTTGTCCTCAACTCACTGTCCTGCCCCCATTCTCAAGAGTATTTATTTCGTTCTTTTAATAAACTGTATTTTTTTTTTTTTTACTTCTAACTGTGTGTTCCCGGTCCAGTACGCTGTGGGGCACAGAATCTGGGTACTACAGAAACTGCTCCAGGACTCAAGTCTGTGCCTGTAACAATAGGCTAAAGAGGATATTACTGGTTTATATCAACAGATCCAGGGCAGCATTTGACAAGAACCAATGCACACTGATTGTATGCCTGCCTGCAAACTTCAAACTGAGAACTTCCTGATAGATGTCTACAAACAAACCCTTCAATATGTATAATATTTAATGGCCAGAAGCTTAAAGCTTTTCCTCTGACCAGGAACAAGGCGAGAACACCTCTTTTCATTGGTGCTTTTCAGTGTGTTACTGAAGCCCTGCTATGACCAGGCGTTTAAATTCATTAAACCTTCAAACAGTTTTCTTATATTTTAAAAGAAGTTAGTATATAATTGTATTTTTAATATGGACTTGCCTGGAGTTTCTCCACATAGGGTGGGCACCCAGAATCTTCCCCACTGCCTATACATTTATTGCTGTTTGTTTTCTTGATAAGAGTCATTCTGACTGGGTGACATGGAATCTCAGTATCGATTTTATTTTCATTTTCCTGATGACTAAGCATATTGAGTACTTTCTCGTGTGCTTATTTATCACTTACACTGTTTTTAATAATGTTCACAACGTTATACACTCTTCACATGGAGAAAATAAATGAACCTGAAGGGTGCCGCTAGAAAAAAAGAACAAGGCTCAGAGAGGGAGAACGAGAGGAGGATGGGGTGAATATGATCACATGATACACACTTACAAAATGTGTGTTGAAATCCATTATTTTCTACAATTAAGATACACAAATTTTAAGGTTCTATTTTACTCATTTATTCATTTGTTGAATAGGTTTAGAATATTTGTTCTTTTAGTGTTTGGGTTTTTGAGTTCTTTAGTCTTAACCCACTATCCAATGACTAGCTGGTCCAGATTGTCCCGTTCTGTAGCCTGCCTCTTCACTCTGGACCATCTCCTTTGTTCTGCAGATGCTTTTTAACCTGATACAATTCTCCTGTCAACTAGTGTTATTTCCTGGTCTTTTTGGAGTCATTTCTGGAGCAGTTCAGAAGCCATTGCATATCCTTGTATCTTGAAGCATTTCCCATTTTCCTCTAATAGCTTCCAAGCTCCGGTTCTGACATTAAAGCTCTAGGTCCATTTTGAACTGCTTCTTTGTACAATTGAAAGATGGGGATCTAGTTGCAAACTCCTACATGAAGTATCCAGTTTCCACAGCAACAGATGTTAGTCCATGTTTTCTGTACCTGTGTCAAGATGGCTGTGGCTGTGGGACTTTATGTCTGGGTCTTCTGCTCCCTTCGTTCATCTATGAGTCTGTTTTGTACTCGCACAAGGCTGGTTTCTGTTGCCCTGGCTCTAGTACCATCTGAAGTCAAGTCCTGGGACGCCTGCAGTGCTGCTTTCTTCAGGATTGTTTTGGCCATTGAGAATCTCCTGTGCTTCCATATGAATCATGGAGTTAGTTTTGTTTTGTGAAAAATGACATTGACTTTTGATAGGGATTGCATTGAATCTACAGGTCATTTTCAGCAAAGGGGCATTTTCACAATGTTAATTCGGATCCATGAACATGGAAGGGCTTCCACCATTTGTGTCTTCTTCGATTACTTTTTTCAGTGGTTTCCAGATTTATTCTAGAAGTCTTTAGTCTCATTGATTAAGTTTATTCCTTGGTATTTTATGTTGTTTGAGACTGTTGTATTATTTCCTTTTTTTTAATATTTATCTATTTATTTATTATGCATACAGTGTTCTGCCTGCATCCCTGCAGGCCAGAAGAGGGCACCAGATCTCATTACAGATGGTTATAAGCCATCATGTGGTTGCTGGGAATTGAACTCAGGACCCCTGGAAGAACAGCCAGTGCTCTTAACCTCTGAGCCATCTCTCTAGCCCTGTATTATTTTCTTGATTGCTTTTCAGAAAGTTTGGTAGATGAAAAAAGCTTCTGGATTTTATGTGTTGGTTTTGTATACTGCTACTCTGCTCAAAGTGTTGACCACTTCTTTGAGTCTTCTGGTGGGATCTTTTAATCATGAACTTGTATCACCAGTAAATATAGATAATTTTACTTTCTTTCTTCTTTATAAGACTTTTATTTTGTTATCTAGGCCAACTAATCTTTTTCAATAGGACCAATGCTATAAAATAGAGAAAGAAATAGCCACCTCAACAAACAGTTCTGCAGCAATTGGACATTTGTATCTAAAATAATCTCAACAAAAATATTGCACAGTTTACAAAAATTAACTCAAAATAGATTATAGGTGTAAATGAGAAGACCTGTGAAAACTTTGCGAGGCATAAGGATGACTTTTTAGGTCCAACACCAAATGCATGATCCATAGAAGAAATAATTTGCAAGCTGAACTTCATTAAAAGTAAAAATATCAATCTGTGTACTGGGAAGATGGTTCAGATGGTAAAGTGCTTATTTCCTGAGCCCTAGGACCTGAGTTTGGATCCCTACACCCAGGTAAAATCAGGCACAGTGGTGCAAGTCTGTTCCCAGCCATGTTGGTAGAGGTGGCCAGAGAAGTGTAGATCCCCAGGGCTCAAATGCCAAGAGTGTAGCAGCCAGTCAGCAAGCTCCAGGCTCAGTGATAGAATCCACATCAAAGAGTAAACTAGACAGCAACCAAGAAAGACACCTAATATCGACCTCTGGCCTCTACATGCATATGTATTCACACATATACACACACATTTACACACACACAAGTGCATAGATTGTACGGTAATTACATCTATCTGTAAAAGCACTATCAAAAGAATAAAAATGGCTGGAAGTGTAGTTCAGGTGTAAAATACTCATACAGGCCCTAAGTTTGATCCTAAGTACCCCAGAAACAATTTACAAAATACATATCTAAGCAAGTATACAAAGGATTCTTAAGACACAACAACAAGAAACCAAACTACCCAACTTAGAAAAAATAAGCCCTAAATATTGACACCTCACCAAGGAGGATATACAATGAGAACTAGCCATACGCAGAGATGCTTACCATCATATATCACCAGACATTCATATCCAAAAAAGATAACATGATACCACTACACATGTGTTTGAATGAGTACCTGACCACTGACATCATGAAGTGGTGATGAACTGGGGACCACAAAGAGTTCTCATCTCTCTTGGTGGAGAAGCAAAATGTACAACTGTATCCCCAATTGCTAATCCTCAAAAGCAAGTGAGATGTCCTTCAGTGGGTTACTACCTATGCTACATTACTACAACTGGGATATACCCACACAATGGGATATTAGCCAGTGATAAAAATCAAATGAACTAACAACCACAAAAAGATATGAAAGTCACCTTAAAGTCATATTGCCAAGTAAAAGAAACTAATCTGAAACTCTGCGTGTTATAACATTCCACTCTACAACATTCTGGAAAAGGCAATATTAGTAAAAAGTTTAGTGGTGGCCATTGTTTAGGAAGAAGGGATGGAGTGCCCACCTAGAGGGTTTTTAGGAAACTAAATGAAACTAAATGCTAGACACATTTTTTTTATGTATTTGTAAAAGGTCACAGGATTCACACAGTCAGAATGAGCCCTGCTTTTAACTATGAGCCTTTTGAGATGATAATATAAAAATACAAGTTCATCCTAGAAAACAGATGTGCCATTCTGATATGTAGTTTTGGGAGAGGGACATTCTGATATGTAGTTTTGGGAGGACTGGACATGTGGGAATGCTGCCCTTTCTGCTCAGCTTTTCTGCGAACTGAAAATGCTCTAAATAATAAAGTGTATTCATTTCCATACCCTTTGAGTCTTCCCAATTGGAAAAGAACAACCAATAAATTATTGTTGGTTAAGAAACCCAACACTATGGACATAATCAAGTGAATATTTTCTTTAAATTTACCAAATATAAGTGGACTAGATATTGTAACTATGTTTCTTGCTTGATAACTGTTTTGTTATATGTAATTTTACTATGTTGAAGTTAAAGCCTTCCTTTTTGATTAGATAGAAAAGGGGGAATGCTGTGGAATGTCTTTCTGTATGCTATAAATATGTGTTGCTCTGATTGGTTAATAAATAAATCTACATTGGCCTATGGCAGGGCACCATAGAGCCAGGTGGGAAAATCCAACAGAGATAGAGAGAGAAGAAAGGAGAGTGGGGCAGATGCTGCTAGCTACTACCAGGAAGAGCAAGATGTAAAGGTATTGATAAGCCACAAGCCACGTGGCAAAGTGTAGATCTATAGAAATGGATTAATTTAAGATATGGGAGCTAGCTAGCAAGAAGCCTGCCATGGCCATAGTTTAAAAATAAAAAAAAAGAAACCCAACACTATGGACATAATCAAGTGATTTTTCATTTGATAATAATAATAAATGATACTGATATTAATATTACTTGTAATAACCGTACAATATCAGCTACCCCTGACAGTATGCAGCAAAACACAGAATTACTGCTGTGTCGTTGTTCCCTGCACTATTTCATTTCAGTCTAATCATGAGCAAACATCAGACAAACCTCTTGGGGGCTATTTCATGTGAGAACTAGTCAGTGCTGGTTAAAAGCCAAGGACCAGGCTAGAGAAGTCAACATTGAAAGTATTGCCACGCAGGCAAGAGGACCAGAATTCAAGTCCCCAGAACCCACACCACTGCCAGGGAGTGCAGCTGCCCACACACAATTCCAGCCTTGAACTGGAATGCAGGGCATCCTTGGAGCTAGATTACGTAAAGCTGAGCGTATCTGTGCCTTCTGGGCTTAACTGAGAGACCCTACCTCAAAGAAGGGCAGAGAAAGATTCCCGCAGTCACCCTTGGCCTCTGCGTGCACACACATGTGCACCCTCACGTGCCCATAGACACACTCGCCCACATGTGTGGACACACACACACACACACACACACACTACACGCATGCATACACCCACTTGGAAGAAATTTCAGGGACTTCAAAGACAAGGAAAAGTGAAGAGATGCAGAAGGTGGGCATGAGTAAGCAGAAGGCACGAGGAGACCGGATCCCAGAGCAAAGAGAGGACTCTGAAGAAAGGTGGGGTGTTTGCATGCCAATGTTAATTTCCTGATTTCATCCATCGTACTACAATTATGTAAACTGTTAAAATTAGATGAAACTAAGGGATGCTATGTGGAAAGCTATGTATTACTATTTTTGCAAACTTTCTATAATTTTAAAATTTCTTCAAAATAAGTTTTTGTTTAAGAAAAATGTATTGTTTGTTTTCTGTGTCTGCTTTCCTCACCAGGGTTTTTCTAATCATTTTAGCCACCATATTCTCAAATTTGAAAGCCAAGACATAACATTTTTGAGACATTTTTATCAGCTTTCTGTCCTAGCCTATTTTGGGATATCCTTCCCTGCCTGCTATAACTTCAGAGCGTGTTCTTTTTCTGTACCCTACAGATTCCATTTCAATTTTAGCTGCTGCTGAGGCTCCTTCTGCTATCCTTTTGTACTCTGCTTAATTACTGGAGCAAAGCCTAGGGCTAGGTCCACTAAAGCGGAAATGAGGGGGTCAGGATCGGTAGCTCCGTGTCATCACCTGGAAGCATGTTGGCGTTGGTCAGGTGAGAGTCGTGGTGGACCGCTTCGTCCTCTTCCAAAGGTTGCAGGAGAGCCCACTCTTTCTTCACCATCGTGTTCATATTCGGATCTCCTGACCCGATCTTTCTTCACCGTTGACTTTATGTTCAGATCTCCTGACCCGATCTTTTTTCACCATTGACTTTATATTCAGATCTCCTGAGCCGATCTTTCTTCACCATCGTGTTCATATTCGGATCTCCTGACCCGATCTTTCTTCACCGTTGACTTTATGTTCTGATCTCCTGACCCGATCTTTCTTCACCGTTGACTTTATGTTCTGATCTCCTGATTCTCCCACTGCTTGACTTTTCCTCCCAATCTCTCATTCCTCAACTTCATGCTGAAAAATGTACTTGTCTTTATTATTAAGACGAATAAAACTATTCTTCCAAAAGGAATTCATTAGCCTCTGACATTTGAGAGAATCATGAATACTGGTGTTATTGCACATGAGTTGTCAAATTTTATCGTCATATAAACACTTTGACGTTGCTCTTTCTGTAGGTAATACTCTTTTGCACTCTTTCCCCTTTTCTCCTTCCTGAATACATTCATGGAGTTAATGTCTTATAAACTGCTACCCTCCTGCTCCAGTGTATTTCTTTTTATTGCCTTTCTTCTTTATTTTAATTTATATTGCAAATAAATTTTTTTCAGGGCTGGAGAGATGCCTCGGTGGTTAAGAGCACTGGCTGCTCTTCCAGAGGACCTGAGTTCAATTCCCAACACCCACGTGGTGGCTCATAACCATCTGTAATGAGATCTGATTGCCTTTTCTGGTGTGCATGAAGACAGCACACATATACATAAAATAAATAAATACATCTTTTTGAAAAATAAAATAATTTTTTCATACAGTGTGTTTTGATCACAGTTTCCACTCTCTCATCCCCTCCCCGACGCTACCCCCTCCCCACCTATCCAACTCCATGCATTCTTTCTCTCTCTCTTTAGAACATGCAAAAAAGAAAAAGAAAAAGCATGAGAAAGACACGTACAACAATAAAAATGCAAACTGTGAAACCATAATGTACATGCAAAAGACCAATAAAGTAAAATAATGCCCCATATGAGATGAAATTTTTCCAAAAATAAGATTGAGTTCATTTTCTGTTGGCCTTCTACTGCCGGGCATGGGGCCTGCCCTGAAGTGTGGCTTCTACACCTAGTGAAACCCCACTGGAGGAGAAAGCTAAATTTTCCTTTGCAAGCAGTCATCAACTAGTTCTTAGTTAAGGATAAGAACTCATGTCCACTTTCTGCTCTCAGTGCTGGGACCCACTAGTTTAGACTCGTACAGGCCCTGTGCGTGCCGCGGTCTCTGTGAATTCACACGTGTGTTCGTCCCGTTGTGTCTGGAAGACACTGCTTCCCTGATGCCGCCCATCCCCACTGGCTCTTGCAATCTTCCAGCCTCCTCTTCTCCATAGTGTCCTGACCCCTGAAGGCCAGGCTCTTGGCCACCTGAGCAGTGTCAGGCATGGTTCCCCCTCATGGAGTGGGTCTTAAATCCAATCAGAAAGTGAATGGTTACTCCCATAACTTTTGCGCCACTGTTGTACCATTGTATTATTCATACAGGTCACCATTGTAGATTAAAGATGGGTTGTTGTTTACCTTTCTCCCCCGGCAGCATGCATAGTACTTCTAGTACCATGAACACGAGTCAGTAGGGATAAAGGCTCTACGTAGGCGTCAGCTTGACTTCTCCATGTTTGACGAGGTATGAAGGTGTTGTCTTCAGCAATAGTGTCTTACCATCAGTGTGTGAAGAGCAACCAGTAGCCTTGACAATAAATCTGAATTATTTGGAGTTTCTATGGAGCTTCTTTGGCCAACAACTTAGTTCAATGTAACCCATCCCAGACCCTAGAGGTTTCACTTGGTGACCAAAACTCTTTACTTTGTCTCCATTATTTGGTAACTCCATTTAGATTTCTTTCATATGTGTATATATTTTAAGAAGCAGAAAAGGATATTTCTAGAAGTTCTTTCGCCTTTTTCTCCTTTTTGAAAATTTTGCACTTACCTTTCCATTGCAATGATGTCTTCCCTCCTGACTTTAAGAAATCAATATCTCAGTGATATTCAAGTATCTATGCTCTCTCAGGTTCAGGTCTCGTCCTCAACTTCCACATGTATGGATTCTACTACCTTCAAGGCATCACTACCTAGCTGTATCATAAGCATCTGCTCTCAAAATTTTACTCTGCAGTATTTTGATTGTGGAACACAGGGAATTAAATAATGAAAATATTCACAGAATACAATGCAAGAACTTTAATTAATGCTACAAACTAGTATGTACAAATATAAAAGATACCCTCACCATTATGTTAATTTTTAAAATCAGAGCATATATATATATATGTACATATATATATATGGTCTGTTTATTTATGGAACAAATATGAACAAAACCCTCTAAATTAATTAATTAACTCAAAGGGCTCTCCATAATCTATAAAATAATTCCTGGGGAGATTAAGTTTTTTTTTTTTTTTGGTTTTTCGAGACAGGGTTTCTCTGTGTAGCTTTGCGCCTTTCCTGGAGCTCACTTGGTAGCCCAGGCTGGCCTCGAACTCACAGAGATCCGCCTGCCTCTGCCTCCTGAGTGCTGGGATTAAAGACGTGCGCCACCAACGCCCGGCTGGATTAAGTTTTTTACAACTATCTCTTTGGCCTCCTTGCCCATTGCACATTCAAACACATTGCACACATCACATACATTCACGGACATGTATGCATGTACGCACGTGTGCTTCCATCCTGAATGCTCACCCAGGGCAGCTTTCTGTATAAAATGTCTATTCATGTGCCTGTGACTCTGTCTCTGCTCAGAGCTGTGTCTCCTCTAGTCATCTTTGATACCTTGCTCCAGACCCTTTTCTTCTAGGACTTTTTCCCTGGCCCCACTTTCTCCCAATATAGTAACTGCACTTTTTTATACTACTTCTGTGTCTTGTCTATGCAGATTCTTGTGCACATTCTATGTCATAATTATTTCCTTAAGCACCAATTTCTTCTCGAGCAACCATTGGCTTCCTGAAGATGGAGAATTGACCAGCTCACCCCTTTTACCCTGAGCACCAATTTTTATCACCACAGCATATTACTCATGATATAACTGTTCGTGGATCTGAAATTAGAGCATAGATGAAAACATCTAACATGCCACAGAGCTCTCTGAAATGAGAGGTGATGTTACTGCTATTTCAATGTACAGAACAGCCCACTAGAATTTAAATCAACATTGTGAAGAGGCCCTTACATTGATTAACATACATCTGGATCTTAAGTCTAAATAAAGAGATAAGATTTCCTTAGAAGAGGTGTCCAAGTACAGAATAAAAGAGAAGTTCCTTATTCATGGACTTTGTAAAAGTCAATGAAAGTATTTACATTTTATTACAGACTCAGTAATAAAAACTTTTATGTTGACTTTTTAAATCTAGTTCTTATATGACTTCTGCTTCCCCAAGTTTTATCAACCCTTGAACACAAAGTGAGTCATAACGCCTGCAATGGCTTGCTTGTGTGTCCTCCATTATGACACAAGACACATGTTCCACCCAACACACACATACATATTTCTGGAATTTCTGGGGACAAGCTCTGTACACTCTGCATACAAGCTAAGGAAAATATGGTGACAAAGAAGGTCTTGTTTTAAATACCTGGAAATGTTGTGCATACATTATCATGCACGCTTTTGTTCCTACAATCTATGCACAAGCATGCTCACACAAACGTTAAATGCACATTGTAACATTTAGTACCAGACTTCACAGGGAGATTGAGCTGAGAAACCATCACTCAAGGATTTCTTTGTTTATAGCTCCTCAGCAAATTTTTCCTTCCTGTTTGCCAACACCATCTCATCTTTGACAACAGCTCGTCTGCTGGACTATTCATCCTCGGCCTGAAATTATTTACTGTCTTTTCTCCCTGGAAAGCCTGAAGGGCCAGCCGTTTGTTCTCAGATGTCTGGTTTCTTTACTATTGATAGAGAAACCTTTAACGCCTTTCTCATATTTTGAAAACAGGTTTCAAACTTGCGATGATTACCGATTTGGCTCGCTTGGTCTTTTGCCTGTGAGCTTTAGCTTATAGACTAGAAGGCATGTTTGCACTTGCCACCGTTTCCATTTCCCTTTTCCTTGTTGTTTGTTTCTTTACCAGTATTTTGCAAACCAATAGGCTAAATGCACGTGTAACATAACCCTGCCATTTGCTGGGGTTTCATCTGTCTTCAGCCTCTGGATTCCTCAACAAGGAACCGGGAAACATCAGCTTCAGCCAGTGTGTGGAAGCAGGGGGCTGCTGCAGGAATGTCTTTGCTGGAACTGTCAGATGTCTTTAAGGCATGCACAGCACTCTCTTTGTGAGCCTGTTGTGTTTTACATGCAATTGTTCAGAAGATTGCCTTTGAGTTGTCTCTACCAATGGATTTCTGTGGAAGGCATTGTACAATACAAATCTTAAATGGTCTTATTAATAAAAAAAAAAATTCAGGAGCCAGGTATTGGGGTAAATGCTGGAAGATCAGAGAAAGAGAACAAGCCACAGCTAACCTCACCTCGCCAACTAAATCCTGTTTCCTCAAACTGAAAGCCTCTGTGTCCTCACCCAAATGGATCTCAGCTGAACTGCTGCTCAAAGCCTAAAAACTTAAAAGCCTCTAGTTCCTGGTCCTCATGCCTTATATACTTTCCTGCTTCCTGCCATCACTTCCTGGGATTAAAGGCATGTGTCTTTCCCAAGCAAGACATGAGATCTCAAGTCCTTGGATTAAAGGTGTATGCCACCATGCCTGGCTCTGTTTCCAGTATGGCCTTGAACTCACAGAGATCCATCCAGAATGCTAGGATTAAAGGCATGTGTTACCACTGCCTAACCTCTATCTTTAATATAGTGACTGTTCTGTTCTCTGACCCCCAGATAAGTTTATTGGGGTGCATAATATATCAACCACAGCATTGCATTCCTCGTATACTTCTGTGAACTCCTCGCCACTGTAGTAAATTCATATATATCTACCCTAGGGCACAGACAACTGTGTTGTCAGTTCAGGGATATAAACTCCAACTTTTTGTTAAAACTCCAGCTTTCTGACAGGAGGAGTCCATCCTTGAATTAGGAAGAGCTAAAATGGATCCCATTGGGACAAGGCCTTGAGGCCTCTGTGACCTCCATCAGGGTGATAATAGCTGCTCAAACGTAGATTATGGTGTGTTATTCATTCTCTTCATCCCATAAGGAAGTAGATCGTGTGCATGCATGAGAAGCAAGGCCTTCTCCACACTGTTTTTATAATGTGTTTAGCTAGCCCTGAGTTCCTGTTCCTCCTGCCTACGCACACTCCCCCTCTCTGTATCTCCATCTCTGCCTGCCTTCTCTTCGGATCTTCCGAAAACTCTCTCAGGATGCTGTCTACTTTTCTGTGAATTAGTGTAGTGGCTTTCTTCATGTCCACAGAGCTGTTTCCCTCCATAAAAACAGCTCACGTGAAAACATTTCTGCCAGCTGTTACTGCTTTCTAAAATTATCTATTTTCACTTTGATTTATAAATGTGCTACAATTAATTAGTTAATACCTCTGGGTACATTTATAAAAAGTATAAAGTAAGGCAAATACCGCTGACACTGAGTTGTTACAAAAGCATGAAGAAAGAGCAGCACCTGTGCCTGAGCAAACCTTCAGACAGCACCTGAGTCCACAGTGGCCGGTGTCCTGTGCCCTCCATGGTAAACAGAGCCCAGGGCCAAAGCCATGAGCCAGTTCAAGGGCATCAAGGCTTCTTCCAGCACAGAAAGGGTCCTGACCTTGTAAGCCCGACAGCTATGGTGCTAGATTCCAGAGTCAGCTCTAAGTAGTTCCATGTATTCTTCCTCAAAAGCTGAACAGTGATGTCAGAACTGCTTGTAAATGATCGACAATGAGCGCACAATACATAAGCAACTGTGTGCTCTTCGTGTGCATACTGTTTCACTTCCTACCGTCCTAAGCTGTGCTGTCTCTGTCTCTCTCTCTCTCTCTCTCTCTCTCTCTGTCTCTGTCTCTCTGTCTCTGTCTCTGTCTCTCTGTCTCTTTCTCTCTCTCTCTCTCTCTCTCTCTCTCTCTCTCTCTCTCTCGTCGCTTATTTTCTCTTATCTAAGGACCCATGTTCAGAAATCCTACTCTATCGGTGTACTTGTGTGTACTATGTAATGTGTAAGCTACTTAAAATGTAATTTGTGTGTCTTAGGCTTTTTGATTCTTATTCATAAATTAAAAGCTACAAGCTGTACATTTTGAAAGCACAATGTAAGCATGAAAATCAAAGTTCTATGGAAACCAACTGAAAAATGTAGAGGGGGGGATTCATTCAGTGAGTTTAGCTGACTGGGGATAAATATATTTTATCTCTAAGAAAATATATCATATAGGAGAAAAAAGTGCACATGTAAATGAATTTTTAAATATCCCAAGTCGGGGGAAGATCAATATAATTCAACAAGAATATATTACAGCCTTCTATATAATCAGCTCTTGGTAGGAAGGAGAAATAAAAGAAGCAGAAAATGAGATTTCTGCCCTTGAGGAGCTTACAATCCTATTAGAGAAAGGATTTTAATTCTCTCTACGGGGTATTAAACAGGTGCATTAAACCATGGAGAAAGGCTGTGCAATATGCATGCATGTATGTCTACCCTGAGAGAACTACAGGACACTATGGCATTTATCATCTAATCCATGGCAGTTTGACAGTGAGGGGGTCTGTCACTCTACAGCAACAGGAAGAAGCTACAGCCATCTGGGAGAACCTAAATATGTGTTTACCCCACTCGTAGGTCCAAGACTGTGGACATCATCATGCTGACCTCTCTCTCTCTCTTCAAGTTTGCTTGAAAACAGAACAGTTCTAATCAACATATTGTCTTGATGTTTGTCCATCTGAGCAGCAGACGAAGGACAGATACAAACTACAGAAGACTGAGCCCGTTTGGAATCCCGTCTTCCTCATCCTG
>CABHPQ010129501.1:0-10086 GCA_902168405.1 Peromyscus aztecus | reverse complement strand
CCGGGGTAGGACTCGAACCACTGACCCCAGCCGAGTTTGGAATGTGGCAGTCGCTTGGCGCGCTCAGTCCAGAGTGGGGCTCGGGACACCGGCCCGGCGGGATGAGCCAGGGTTTTGTGACTCACCGTTGTTTTGTATCTTTGCCGCCTTTCAATTTCCTCTAGTCTTGTGAGGTCTTCGCAAGAATCATGAGATAATTTCTTTTTTGGACTTAATCATGGGGCGAAGGGAAAGGTGAGCTATGGGCACTTTAATACAGATGTCCCTGTAAGTGAAGACGAGGAGAGGGATCTGTACGCACACAGCTCGTCCTTAACCTAAATAAAGCTGGGGTAGTAGGCTGTGTGAGCCCCAGGACCCCCGCCCCCTCTTCGGTGCCGAAGATCCGGCCCAGGACCTTGGGCACGCTAGACAAGTGCCCTAACCCAGTACTGCTTTCCAGTCCTGGGACTCCACTTTAACAGAATCCTTATACGGTAGCAGTTCATAGTTTTGCTTCTGTTGTCCCTGTAAGGTATTCCTGATCATCCTTGCTAGGCAGACTTAATTCATTTGGTATATAAATAAAAGGTTAGTTTTGCGGCCCTAGTACTTGGGGAGGAACAGTTATGGACAGCAGCCCCATGCTGACGCAGGGATTCTGCAGGAATCACGTGAGCTGAGGCCTGTTCCTTCTCTCAGTCTCCACCCTTTGCTTACCTTATCTTGATCCCTTGAAGTCACAAGAAAGGCCATGGCTCCTACTGAGGCCAGCCTGGGCTCTGTACTGGAGGAGGTAATTTTTCTGAAAGACCAGGTTCCTCGAGTTGCACCAACAGGTCAAAAGGAAAGGAACAAGTGCTGTGTCCGAATTTGCTTTCTGGTGCTGTGAGAAAGCCTGTGACCAAAAGCAACTTGGGGAGGAAAGGGTTTATTTCATCTTACAGCTATAGTCCATCATGAAGGGAAGTCAGGGCAGGAACTTGGAAGCAGAAACGGAAGCAGAGGCCATGGAGGAGTACTGCTTTTTGGCTTGCCCCTTCTGGCTTGCTCAGCTTGCTTTCTTTCAGGCAGGAGGGCCTGCCCAGGGATGGCACCACCCAAAGTGGGTTGTGCCCTTCCATGTCAGTCAGGAAAATGCCCCCCACAGGCTTGCCTCCAGGCTGGTCTGATGAGGGTATTCTCTCAACTGAGGTTTCCTCTTCTCAGATGACTCTAGCTTGTGTTATATGGACAGAAGACCTAGCCCTGTCCTGGTTATGTGGTTAGTGTTGCACACATCCTTAGGTTTGTAGATCGCCTCCATAATTTGACGGTGATGTTTCGACAGATTTTTTAAATTCCTCGTTCGGACGTTTAAAGTGGCTAAATTGTGTGTTTACAGGAACCTCACAGACCGCGATCTCCGGGGGTTTCATTTGGTTTCTCAGTCTTTAATGTGATGAACGCCATCATGGGAAGTGGCATCCTTGGATTAGCTTATGTGATGGCTAATACCGGTGTCCTTGGATTTAGGTGAGGCCTGTTTTCGTATTTTATCATCACTTTTCCATTTTGATAAAGAATTCCGGTTCCAGAAGTCACTGGTCGACAATTTCCAGGTGGATGATTGCTGAGGTTTTAGCACTGTTTTGTCACCCCTGTGCCTCACTAATCTGTGGTTTGGAGGAATGCTGCATACCACCATCAGGCACTGCTTGAGGGATGTGTGCTCTTGTAAGAACATCAAGAAGGAAATCAGTGACTCTTCAGACAGCATGGGCTTTAGTTGGAAAAGGACCTGCCTGGGGGTGGGGGAGGGGCCTCTGGTGTAAGAATCTGAGCCCTTGCCTTACAGGCTGGGGTAGTTAGTTACAGGGCACAAAAAGGGAAGGAGGAAGGCCACTGTAATTTTTCCCTTTTTGGCAGGTGGTTGCTAGGGATAGCTAGGGGAGTGAGGTGAGTGGTGAGGATGTCACATGATAGATAAGCATCTTTTCCTGGTCACCCATTACCAGGGTCCATAGGGCACAGAGGGTGAAAATCTAGAGAAACAAGTTACTTTAGTCACTAAGGCCCGAATGACTTTACTTTGGGAATTGTCATTGCTGAACCAAATGGAGCAGCCATGGCTTACGGTTCTGAAGTGCAGCGCTAGCCTGATTCATTGTTGGGTGATCCATATAGAGTGTGCTTAAACAAACGTAGGTGGCGAGGCCACTCACACATCTATGCGATATGGTGCAGCCTGTTGCTCCTAGGCTAAAGATCACGTAGTATAATGCATTCTGTTGTTAGTGCAGTAAAGCAGTTGTAACGTAATGGTCTTTGTGCATCTAAACATGCAACAGATTTCGTGAAAGAAAAGTGATGTTCCTAAATAGAGAAGAGGTTGGAGGACTATCTGTTTCTTTCTTTGTTTGTTTTATTTTTCTTGGTTTTTTTGAGATAGGGTTTCTCTGTGTAGCCCTGGCTGTCCTGGAACTCACTCTGTAGACCAGGCTGGCCTCGAACCACAGAGATCCTCCTGCTTCTGCCTCCCACGTGCTGGGATTAAAGTCCCACTGCCTGGCTGGGGACTAGTTTTAAGGGTCTTTTGTTTTGTTTTTAACTTTTTGATTCTTGCTATAACATCTTAAAATACAAACATGTCATTTACCATATAAAACCTTCCTTTCTTTATGTCCTTATTCTATAAGGTTTTTAAAAGTTTAATCTACTTTTATTTTAGTAATTTACTTTTTAAACTTTTTTCTTTAAAACTAAGACACAAACACATTCCCTACCTGAGAGCCAGGATCACCAACATCAGTCTCCATCCTGTTCCCCTGGGAGGTCTTCAGGGCAATACACAGCTGAACCTATGGCCCAACAGGCCTTTTCTGAAGCACCTGGAGGATTGGTCAGAGACTGCATTACGGTTAACATCCCTCCATAACAAGAAGGAACATGCTTCACACCTGTAATCCCGGTAGTTGGAAGGTAGAGACAAGAAAATCAGGAATTCAGGGTCTTCTTCAGCCACATAAGTTCAAGACCAGTCTAAGCTACAAAAAAAAAAAAAAAAAAAAAAAAAAAAAAAAAAAAACATAAATGACAATAAAAGTGTACTCTAAAATCATAATTTAAAAAATACAGTATAGTAATATAATAAACACATAAACCAATGATTTGATTATTTATTCTTGGTGAATAATCTATACCAGATGTAAAAGCATGTCCTACACTTTGTGTGATTGGCAGTATAGTAGTATGTTTTCCCCAGCTTCAACATGACCGTGAGTAATATGTTGCGCTCTGACATGAAAACAGCCATGGTATCACTGAGACCTCATTGGTAAACCAGACATCATTATACAGTACAGGACTGGTGTTGATTTTTACTAATCTAAAAATGTGGTTAAGATTGTTTTTTTAAAAAAAAAAAAAAAACTTGATTTACACTCATTTATAATTTTTTTTAAAAAAAGCCTCTTATTCAAGTTAATGTATGTCAGGTTGTCCAGTGTGAATCAAAACTTGTCAGCCATGCAAGTTAGTAGCAGTTCTGTGGTGATTTTCAAGAGTTGATTATGGGCCAGTGTCTTCATACTGTTCTATTGCTGTGACCAGACACCGTGCCCAAGGCAGCTTATAAAAGAAAGCAGTCACTGGGGGCTTGCTCACAGTGTCCGAGGGTTAGTCCACTATCACCATGCTGGGGAGTGTGGCTGGCCGCAGGCAGGCAGGCAGGCATGCATGGCACTGGAGCAGTAGCTGAGAGCTTTCACCCTGATCCACAGGCCAGAGGCACAGGACAAGACACACCTCCCAATCCTTCCTGATTTGGTCACCAACTGCTGACCAAGCACCCAGTGCTGGCCAGGAGCCTCTGGGGGCCGTTCTCTTGCCAAGCGCCCCAGCCAGTTGCCCGCCCGATAGTTTCTGGCTCTTGATCACGTAGTGCTTTGTATAGTTGTGGTTTCCCTGTCACCTGCTGGTTTGGGTTCTGCGAGTTCATGTCGGCTCTGAGCAGTGGAATCTTCCGGAACCAGATCCCATACCGAGCATCCAGCACCGGGTTCCTTTGGCTGGTTTGTCAGTAGAAGCCAGCATGAAATGCAACAGCTCATTTCACTTTCCTCCCTTCTCCCTGCCTTTCTTGGTAAGCAAAGCCGCTTTTAAGTAGCCTGCTTTGGTTTTGTTGTGGGATGCGTTCACACGCTTTGACAATTCCAAAGGCTGCATGGGACGTGTCAGGCAACTCAGAATCAGAGAGCCTCTTCTTTTAAAGCTCTCTGAGAACTTCCTGTTTTATATCACGAGTCTTAGATGCAGGTGGACAGCGCTGACAGTGGTCTCACTGTGTCAAATCAGAGGTTCCTTTGGTGGTTGTCAGATGTTAATTTGTGAGGTCTCCAATGTCAGTTCAGTGACTGCTCGCTGTTTACTAATAAGTATTCCATGAGTCACAGAGAGGACTTCTCTTAAGTTCTGTGTGGTACACTGGGGACAGCAGCCTAGCTAGAAGCCTGCCCTGCTGGGATCTTCCTGAGAATGAGAGGAATCATTTATGCTGTTTATTTCCTCAGCGTTGGCACAGGTTTTTAAATTATGTCATTAGAAAGGTGCTAATTGTATTGTTTGGGTTTGAGCTGGTAAGAGGTTCCATAGAGCCTAAGAATTGCTACCGTGTTATTCCAGGTAAAGCTGTGGTTGGTTAATGGGTCCACATCACTGGAAGGGGAGGGAGTTGGGGAGATAGGGCACAGAGAAGACAGTGAGGCTTAGACCAGGGAAAATGCGTCATTAAAGGGAACGTGTAGATGACTGAAAGCTGAGCTGGCAGTCAGCAGACAGTACAAAATGAGGAATTTGTGTTTTAAGTAATGCTTGTTCCTTTTGATTTCTCTTTAATTTTCAAAGCACCGTATTTTCATTTACCTGCACCTCGGTAAATACAGAGCGATCATTTCTTTAATATCTGTAGTTCTTCTACTACTCAGAGCTATTCCCTATGACCATTTGACTGTGAAGAAATCTGTAATGAGATGTCATGAAAAAGAGCAAGTTTTGGGAAAACTTAATTGTGTGTGATCTTTTATATTTCAGTTTCTTGCTGCTGTTAGTTGCGTTCCTGGCCTCTTACTCAGTCCACCTCCTGCTTAGTATGTGCATTCAGACAGGTGAGTAACACACTGCCCTCTCACTCCACCCTGTCTCTTAAGTTTGTATGTGCAGCAGAAGTGAGTGTCTCGGATCTGAAGTCTGAGGGTGAAGGTGCATCTCACTCCTAGCATATATATATTTAGCAAGCACAAACAAGACCCCATTTGGAAATCCAGCATGACACACACCTCGAAGAATCTAATTTCCAGTGAACATATGTCATTAACGGTGTGGCGATCGGTTTTGATTTCTTGAGCTGAGGATGAATGCTGGGGTTTGTGTCACCTCTCTCTCTTGTCTTTGGATTAGATTCGTGTTGAAGTTCGACACAAGCTTTATCTCTCTCTGCATGGCCGAGCTCGATTTGCTCTCACTGGTCTTGTTGCTTTCAGACTTACAGAAGCAACTACATGTACAAAATAGAGTTTTTAAGTGGGAGTATTCTAGGCTCAAACAAATGAGAACCCGAAAGGGAATTTTTGAGAATTTTAAGACTCTTGAACAGAGTTCTAAAACCACCATTCTATTTTATTTCCCTTGTTTATACATCAGAAATTGCTATCTTTTTTTTTTTTAAATGAACAGATTTTGTAACATATCAACTAGGTGATTCTTATGCAAAACCACTTAGGATTCACAGCTCAGAGCTGCAACTCATACCAGTGGTTGGATGGCTTTGACCATCAGGCTTCCCGATGCATGCCTCTGCCCTCAGGGTGAATGTGCAGGCAAATAAAAAAACCCAAAAGACAGTGTAAGGTAGCAAGCTGTAATAGCAGCATCCTGAATTCAGGAATAATACCTTCAAGTAGCATTTGTAAATTCTGCCAGGAATATCAATTGTAGCTTCTTTGCATGAAAACAGTTCTTTAAATTAGGATGGTTCTTCTAACGTTGTAATACATTCTTTTGATAAGTGCTATTAAAGGATTAAGACTTTAGTCACCTGTGTATGGCAGTCAGTTTTATTTTAGTTATTTGGGAGTAGTATTTAAATTTGTGGAATTTTAAAAAGTGATATTAATTTTATCCTTTGTACCATTTAACCTTACATTTCTGACACTTGTTCTTTAACTCTGGGGCACACAGTGAAAACTTGTCTGTTTCTCTCTCCCTTTCCTTCTCTTTTCCTTTTGTAGCTGGCTTGGGTCCGGGAACTAACCTCTCATGGCTCTCCACTCATGTGCTGCCCCTGTCTCCGCTGATCGATTCCTCAGTCTCTGTAAAGCTCTCAGTCCAGGTAGGCTCCGTCACAATGTACTCATGCAGACTGGAGAGGAGCGTGGGCTTAATCTCCTCTTAGTTGACTGTCGTAAAGGGTGCTGTGTTCAAATTGGAGTCACTGGTCAGAAAAGAGTTATTTGAAGTCTTTATAAAAGGTAATATCTTTCTTTTCTTGTCTAGAGTTGAAAGACAAAGAGGAAATTTCATGTTTATAAAAGGAATGGGTCTTTTCACATGAAACTCTCTTACTTGAAATTTTAATCAGGGTTGCGGTCTGTCAGGGCTTCTCTTGGGACCTGAGGAGACATGTCAAGGGGCCATATGCCTCCAGCCTTAGTGTGTTGACTATGAAATGGTCTTGGCAACACTTCCTTCCTAGAATAAAACAAAGTCATGAGTGTGAGATGTCAGATCCGTGGTGAATGCTGAGTTCTCACTGGGACAGAATCCCAAAGGACTGTGAGGTCTTACAGATGACGTAATCTCAGAAGCAGGTGGCTGCTGGTCATCCTTTGAAAACATGGTTTATGCTCTGGTGTTAGAACAGTCCCTGTCCCGTCCCCCGTCCCCCCACCCCCCAGCCCCCAACCCCCCACCCCACCCCAGCTTCCACGTCACTGTCAGGAGGGAATGAGTGTTCTGGAGCACTGTACCGCTGTTGGCTCCTCACCCCCACTGCGCACTACATTATCACCATGGTGTGCATTCAGACTCATTGGTTTAATGGTATTATAATACTTATCTCAATGATGTCAGTTATTTCAGGAGTCTCATTTATCTTTCGTTCCCCAGACCCCGTGTGTTCACCGTCTGTTTTCTGACCTTATCTTTTACTGTTCCCTGACTCCCAAAACCCAGATCATCATGGTGGGAAACATGGCAGCAGGAGGCAGGCAGGCATGGTGCTGGAGCGGTAGCTGATCTGTGGGCAACAGGCAGAAAAAAAGCTAGAATGCACCTGGTGTGGGCTTTTGTCACCCCTAGTGACTCCCAGTGACACACCTCCTCCAACAAGGCCACACCTCCTAATCTTTTCCAAACAATTTCACCAACTGGAGACCAAACATTCGAATAAATGAGCCTATGGGGACATCATTCTCATTCAAAGCACCCCAGTAGCCCTGGCTGGCCTGTAACTTCCTTTTCTTTTTAAGATTTATTTCATTTGTGCAGAAAAGTATGTGTATTGGTGCTTTGTTGTGTATGCTGCACACAAGAGGGCATTTGGTCGTGAGCTACCATGCAATTGATGGGAGTTGAACTCAGGACCTCTGGAAGAGCAGCCAGTGCTCCTAAGGACTGAGCCTTCTCTCCAGACTGGCTTGGAACTCCCTGTGTAGCCCTGGCTGACCTCGAATTGAG
The DNA here is from genome assembly GCA_902168405.1 of Peromyscus aztecus. Lineage (NCBI taxonomy): Eukaryota > Metazoa > Chordata > Mammalia > Rodentia > Cricetidae > Peromyscus > Peromyscus aztecus. Next base: position 2,394 of record CABHPQ010129501.1, on the reverse strand, counting down.
CCAGTTCCACCTGCCTCTCCTCCTAAGTATGAATCAGTTAACTGGGCCAGCCTCAGTGGATTAGTGTCCTTGTGTCCTGCTTTTTATTACTGACCTGGCATTGGCTGCAGACATTTCTGGTTGTCATGCCCAGGGACGGGGAGGGTGGGTACAGTGCTGTTGGCATCCACTGTGGTCAGGACAGGGATCCTGTTGAACATCCCACAGTACACAGACGGAGAACTATGTGGGCCACATGTGGCCGGGCTGAGCGGCCATGGGCTAGATTGTGTGTATGTTGTGTGAGCGCCACTTGTCATTCTACCTGATGTTGGGGTAAGGAGTTCCTTGCCAGAAGCTAAACTTCCTGCCTTTGGTTAGGGAAGAATGGGTGCGAGTTCCTGCAACATTCATTTTTATTGTCAGTGTGGGTGCACATGTGTGTGTTGAGTGTAGACATGTGTACCACGGTACATGTGTAGAGGTAGGAGAACAGCTTCATGGAGATGGTTTTCTGCTCCCGCCTTTACATGGATCCCAAGGATGAAATACTCGCTGAACCATTTCACTGGTCCTCATTGTTGTCTTTATTAAAAACTACATGCTTGGGATTGGAGAGAGAACTCGGGTAAGAGCACTGGCCGCTCTTCTAAAGGACCTGGGTTCAATTCCCAGCACACACAGGGTGGCTCACAACAGTCTGCAACTTCAGTCCCAGGGGAATTTGATGCCCTATTCTGTCCTCTGCAGTCACCAGGCATGATCACAGCACAGTGATATACATGCAGGAAAACTCTCACACACATAGAGTAAAATTTTGTTGTTTTGAGACAGGGTCTCTCTACATAGCCCTGGCTGTCCTGGAACTCACTGTGTAGACCAGCCTAGTCTCTAATTCACAGAAATCCACCTGTCTCTGCTGTTTCCAAGTGCTGAGATTAAAGATGAGTACCACCACACCCAGCTAAAATAAATGTTTTATTGACCCAGTAATATGTGCTTATAAATGTGGACGGTGCAGACTTATGAGGTATTGGAGCATTTCCAGCCTCATTCTTCCTTACTTCTTTTGGCAGTTGCCTTTCCATGTTTAAGTTATGATCTCTTGTTTGTTGAGATTTTTTTGTCAGTCCTTCGTTGCAGACAGTGAGAACTTAACTCGGTTGTGCCATGTGCTGCCCTCCCCACTACTGAGTTCCATTTCTACTCAGTAGTCCATCACTCAGCATCTCATATGTAACTACAGAACACACAGAGCCGTGGTTTTCTTCCCATTGACTTTGGGAAGTTCTTTTCAGCTATTTTCTCTCCTTCTTATAAAGTATGTTCTTCCCTTAAATCAGTGTTCTCAACCTTCCTGATGCTGTCACCTTTAATACGGTTGTGCCAACCCCCAACCATAATATTACCTTTGCTGCTGCTTCACGACTGCAGTTTTGCTACTGTTAGGAATCATAATGTAAATATTTTTGAAGATAGAGGTTTAAAGGGTTGAGAACTACTATTTTACACTGTCAGGGTAAATAGCATGTATTTTATGTTTTGTAATGAGTTTTAAACTATCCATATTATCTATAGATTGAGTTTAATAGTTGAAAAGCATGCATCTATTAATAGCCTATGACTGTGTAAATTATTCACTGCGCAGCTAACTAGTAAATTGGAAATCCAGAGCATTCCTACATGTGTAGTATTACAGACTCTGTTGCCAGCTGAAAGAATGCCACCAGTATTCTACCATTCTCTGTTAATGCCTAGAAAGGTTGTCAATCATGCCATATTCAGATGGCACAGTGGCATGGAAATGTCTATTAAGAAAAATCAGAAGTCTTAAAATTAGTGAATATTCAAGAACAGAATGCCCTCCAGGTACTGTTAGGAAAAAAAAAAAGAAGAAGAAAGAAAATGATGGAAAACACAAGCAAGAAAGAATTTCAGAATAATAAGAGTACTTTCCAAATGGCCAACTTTCTGAGAGTGGAACTGTGTTTGGATAACTTGTGTCCCTCAATCCAAATCCAAAGATAATATTGCTTCTGCTGAAACCTGGGCTCGTACTGTAACCAGAGTTTATTAATTGTCCTATTTCATTGAGGAAAAAATGCAAAGCAGACAGAACACTGGAGTAGCTAGCTGGAAATGCTCCACTATTTCATGGGAAGCAGCTTTCCAGTGGTTCCTATGGAGGACGGGAGTCTTGGGCCTAATGCTCATTAAGGAAAAACTCCCCGTTTACTGATTAAGACTTACAGCCTCTCCATCCTTTCAAAGTGCAGCATTGACTTCTTTTTTTTTTTTTTCTGTTTTCACTTTTTTTAATTTATTTTTCTATTATCAGCTTGATACAGTATAAATTCTTATTCTAATTGTGAAATGTTTCATTGAGGCTTGCCTAGTAATTGAGTAAAACCAAAA
>CABHPQ010129494.1:0-23698 GCA_902168405.1 Peromyscus aztecus | reverse complement strand
TTCTTTTTCCCCGTCTTTACAGACAGGGTTTTTCTATGTAGCGTTGGCTGTCCTGGAACTCACAGAGATCCACCTGCCTCCCAAGCGCTGGGATTAAAGGCATGTGGCGAGACTACTCTATTATATATGAAGTCTGAAATGCTGATTTCCTAGAAGCTGAGAATAGATGTGCAGTTATATCAGCTGGTGGTTACCAGAGGTTGGAGAGAGTTGGATAGGGAAATTTTATAAAATGGGCTAAGTTAGAAGCAAGAGATTCTGGTATATTATTACATAGCAAAGTGGTTGTAGATAGTAATAATGTATGCTTAAAAAATTTAGGTGTTTAAATGTGTTCACCATTTATAGAAGTGATAAATGATGAGATAAATTTAAGGTGATTTATGCATTGCATGGTGTTTATCTGTATCATAACAATATACTCCATTAATGAGTACAGTTTTTAATATATCAAATTCACTCTTTTTAAATAAATATTTTCATTTATTTTACATCCTGATCTCAGTTTTCCCTCCCGTTCCCTCCCCTCACCTCTTCTCTACACCCCTACAGTCGTCCCCGTCCCCCCCCCCCCCCCCGATCTATTCCTCTTTCATCTCCATTCATAAATGGGCAGGCCTCCCATGGGGGTCAACAAAGCATGGCACATCAAGTTGAGGCAGGACCAAGCTCCTCCCCCTGCATCAAGACTGGGCAAGGCAACCCAGCATGGGGAATAGGTTCCCAAAAGCCAGCTCAAGTGCCAGGGACAGGTCCTGATCCTATTGCTAGGAGCCCCGCAAACAGACCAAGCTACACAACTGTCTCCCCCATAGATTGGTCCCATGCAGGCTCACTAGCTGTTGATCCAGAGTCCATGAACTCTGCCCAGCTCAGGACAGCTATCTCTGTGATTTCCTGTGTCATGACCTTGACTCCCCTGGTTTGTACAATCCCTCCTCCCTCTTCAGTGGGACTCCTGGAGCTCAGCCCAGGGCTTGGCTCTGGATCTCTGCATCTGTTTCAATCAGTTACTAGATGAAGGCTCTCTGATGACAATTAGGATGGTTACCAATGTGATTTCAGATGGACAGTTCAGGCACCCTCTCCACTATTCCTAGGAGTCTTTGCTGGGAGTCATCCTTGTGGATTCCTGGGAAATTCCCTGGCACCAGGCTTCTCCCCGAATTGCACTCCCCCCATCAAAATATCTCTTTCCTTACTCTCCTCCTCTGCCCCACTCCCAACCTCATGTTCCCATCCCCCTAACCCTGTCAAATTCATTCTTGAAGATTTACTTTTATTATTTCTAATGATGTGTATGTGTGCATGTCAGTGTGTGGGTATGTACATGTAAGTGCAGGTGCCTCTGGAGGCCAGAGTTAGAGGGGATTGTGAGTAGCCTGGCATGGGTGCTGGGAACTGGACTATGATCCTGGAAGAGCCATCTTTCAATCCGCCTGGAATAATGTTTTGAATGCCAACAAACAGAGACGAAAAGAATTATTGATCTAAGAAGATTCTAGAATAAATGAGCTGTTGTCAGAGTTGTAGATTGTTTGACATTGAGATTTTGAAAATGTGTGAAAATTAGTAATGGAAGAAAGAAAAACCAGTGGAGTGCATTAGTGTTCAGCTAATGTCAAACACAAGGCAAAAAGCTCAGTCGGTTCTGTTACTCATTAATAAAGTCATCACATTATTTGTTTACCTTGTAAATTTGGGTCAGATTTCCTAAGTAGCTTCTTAAAAGTATAATAGTCGGGCGGCGGCGCACACCTTTAATCCCAGCACTCGGGAGTCAGAGCCAGGTGGATCTCTGTGAGTTCAAGGCCAGCCTGGTCTACAAAGTCAGTTCCAGGACAGGCATCAAAACTACACAGAGAAACCCTGTCTCGAAAAACAAAAAACAAACAAACAAACAAAAGTACAATAGTATATGAAGAGTAACTGTCTCTGAAACCCTTATTGAAATGGGCAAAGAGTGCGAGTGTGTACAGTTTACGGCTTTAGGACTGCTCTTGATCACTGGACTTTGAATTAGCATTTTTGTACCAGGACATTGGAATAATGGACTGGGCTCTGCTGTTATTTATTTCTAAATAGTGACTTAGTCTGCCTTGTTTTTTTTTTTTTTTTTTTTTTAAAGATTTATTTATTTAGTATGTATACAGCATGTATGACTGCAGGCCAGAAGAGGGCGCCAGGTCTCATTACAGATGGTTGTGAGCCATCATGTGGTTGCTGGGAATTGAACTCAGGACCTCTGGAAGAGCAGTCAGTGCTCTTAACCTCTGAGCCATCTCTCCAGCCCTAGTCTGCCTTGTTTTAAACTTAAATCATGTATTATAAAAGAAAGTGTCTCTTTAAAACAGTTTAATGAGTTTAGATACTTTTTAAAATTAGGTACTCATGAGAAGCAAGAGATGAAAAAGAAGAAAGTTGAAAAAGGAGGACCTCATGTGCACCCCCCTGCTGCTGCTTCCAAACCTTCTGCAGATCAAATCAGACAGAGCGTCCGGCATTCCCTTAAAGACATTCTTATGAGAAGGTAACATGTTGTTATCACAAAAGGTTGAATGGCATTTATTCCATGTATTTGAAAATAATTGAATTGTTTTAATTTTAAGACTTATAGACTCAAATTTGAAGGTTCCAGAGGAAAAGGCAGCAAAGGTTGCCACAAAAATTGAAAAAGAGCTTTTCTCTTTTTTTCGAGACACGGATTCCAAGTATAAGAATAAATATAGAAGCTTGATGTTCAATCTAAAAGATCCTAAAAACAATGTAAGTAACTTGTTTTGTCTCTGAATTTTCTTAAATTTTATTTAATTTTGTAAGTGTGTGCATGTGTGTCCATGGGCACGTGTATACTTTGGCTCTTGTCAAAGGACAACTTTCAGGAGTCAGTTCTCTCTACAGTGTGAGTCAGAGAATTGAACTTAGGTCATCAAGCTTGGTAGTGAGTAACTTCACCCACCGAACCATCTCACCAGTCTTATAAATGTTTATGCTTGCCACTTTCCTGAATAGGAATCCAAGATTGTAATAAAATAGTTCTTCAATTTACTATTTGAAATGAGACTATCTCAAATATGTCCTGCCAGAGGTCCATAGCCTGAGTGCATTCCCGAATAGCTGTTGGTGTGATCCAGCACACTTGTAGATGACATCGAGTCACATTGTGAAAATGTTGAGCACCGCTGGGCAGCTCATACAATATTCTTTGTTGTTTGGTCTATTTGCTTGTCGTGCTAGGGATTGAATTTGACCCCATGTCATGAAGTGTGTTCTCTACAACTGACGTCCTTCCCTCACTGTCTTAGTGACACTATGACCACAGCAGCTCTTACAAAAGATACATTTAATTGGGCTGCTTACAGTTTAGAGGTTCAGTCCATTATCATCATGGAGGGACATGGTAGCGTACAGGCAGACATGGTGCTAGAGAAGGAGCTGAGAATCCTACATTTTTGATCCAAACTACCACACTCACTAAGAACATGTCAGTTTTCACTGTCAGAGAAGGGGAACAGGGTCTTGAACTTAGATGTAGCTGAGGATGAATTTAAACTTCTGTTCCTTCTGTTTCCAACTCTTGAGTGCTAGGGTCATAGGCTTGAGCCACATTACTCACCTTAACATGTTTGTGGGGCTCAACCCCAGAGCTGCACTCATGGTGGGTAAGCACTTTGCCAACTGAGCTGTGTATGCAGCCCCAGAACATAACATTTTCGTAAGGTCTTTTGCTACTTTATGACTCCTGTGCATTAGTGAGTAGTATTGTGAGTCTGTTGAACCACATGTCTAGATTTATGTGCATTTCTTTCCTTTACTCTCTTGCATAACCCAGTTGAAAAAAAATTCATTCTTCAGTATTCTTCAAAATCTGTTAAGCCTAAGCATTTTAATCTAAAACTGTAAGTAGAACTGTGCCCACGAAAAACCTAAGTCACATTTAGTTCTAAATTAAAACAAAAATCCGTGCATGGTGACATATGCTTGACCTCACAGCTACCTAGGGAATCTGAGGCAGAAAGTTCACTTAGGCTGTGAGTTCCCGGAGAGCTTGAGCATAGTGAGACTGCCCTTTCTCCAAGAAGTTAAATAGAACTTTATTTTAGAGTATGTTTTAAATGTGGAGTAAACATTATTGATCTCTTAATTATCTGTGATTTCTTGTTTGAGACTTAACAAAAATCTTAAAGCTGTGTGTGTGTGTGTTTTGTATGTATGCATGTAAGTGTATTTATGTGTTTGTGTATGTTTATACACAGAAAGTTCTATGCTGTGCACACTAAGCAAAAGTCAGGTAGCGAACACTTTCAAAGTTCCACATGTAAATAAGATTGATTATTTTTGTGTGTTAAATTTACTTAGGTTCATTGAAAATTTTTGACTAAAGATGACTCTAGCTTATAGATTAAATTAAATCTCTTTATATAAAAGCTTTCACGTTGGTGATATAAGTTCACATAGTAATATTTGCTGCAACATAGTCATCCCTCAGTACTCATGCATTTCTGCATCTGTTTTTCCACCAACAGCAGATCAAAACTACTGGGAAAAAAATTACATGTGTACTGAACATGTACAGGCTTATTTTTCTAGTTGTCATTTCCTATGTAGTATGTGTAACAACTGTGTACACACTTCTTAATATTGTATTATATATTATAAGTAAATATAGAGATAGTGTCACTATGGTCGTGTGACACTTAACAATGCTGATACGGTATAAAAAAGTAATCATTAGGTGATTTTGCTATTGTGTACACATTGAAATGTATTTACATAGACTAAGGCAGCCAAGCCATCTTCTCTGTCACTAAGCAATAAAATCTTAGCTGTATATCATTGTTTGGTTAGGCTATGGTAGAATGAAGTGCTATGTCACACAGAGCTATGTATGGATTCATGTATATAGGTTATATGCAAATAGTACATCATTCTTATTGGCAGTTTAAACATCCGAGGATTTGATTTGGGTGAGTTCCTGGGACCAATCTTCCTAATGCTTATGGACAAACTGTATTTGGTTGAAGTACTTTCAAGATATTAACACCTATTGAAGAAAAGTTTGCATTGTACAGAGTCCATCATGGACCAAGAACTTTTTGAAATATATAATCTAGAAACTCTCTCAAAAATCAAATGAAGATTATTTTTCTTTGCAATTAGTTCTTTGCTATGGTTTCCACTCAAGCCTGCCAGGATTCAAATGTAGAAATCTTAAAAACAGAGAAGTTATTACATTGATAAAAGCTGTTTTATTCAGTGCCTTACTATACAGTGGAGAGGTTATTATAATTTGTCCTGGGATAGACTTAATATCATTTTTGGACAGGTGTATGATGGTTTCATTGCACTTGCTTTTTCATGTTGATTTTTATGTGGATTTTCTTTTCTTTTTTGGTGGTGGGGTGGGGTGGGGTGAGGTGGGGTGGGGTGGGGTGGGGTGGAGCAGAGCAGAAGCCTAACAGAATGTACTGCGTTCTGTAACTGAGGCTGTCCTTGAACATTCCACCCTACTGCTTTACTCTCCTGAGTGCTGGATTGCTGGGTTTGAAGGTGTGGCCGCCATATTGGCATCAAGTTGAATTTTATATAGGAAGTGTTTTACTCTTCCAGAACACAAAGCTGTTAGGCTGCATGTGCTAAGTTATATATAAATTAGGAGTGTTTATAAGTCAGGCTTAAAAGATGCTTCAAAGTTTATTTATTAGAAGTTCACTTATGACCACTCTCTTTTGTTTCTAAATGTTTGTGTCTCTTTTTCTTTCATTTTAAAATCCTATAGATATTATTTAAAAAAGTCCTAAAAGGAGAAGTAACCCCTGATCATCTTATAAGAATGAGTCCTGAAGAACTAGCCTCTAAAGAGTTAGCTGCGTGGAGACGAAGGGAAAACAGACACGTAAGGACATCTATAACTGTGTTTGGCTTGGCTGTCAAAGTCTTTGTTTTAAGATTCAGTTATTTTTATTTTATGTATGCATGTTTTGCCTGTATGTAAGTGTTTCACATTCATGCAGTGTCTGAAGAGGGCATCTGTCTTAGGGTTTCTCTTGCAGTGATGAAACACTAGAACCAAAGCGCTTGGGGAGGAAAAGGTTTGTCTGGCTTACATATCCCGAGTCAGAGTCCACTGAGAGAAGCCTAGGCAGGAGCTGATGCAGAGGCCATGGAGAGGTGCCGCTTACTGGCTTGTTCCTTTTGGCTTGCTCAGCCTACTCTCTTCTAGAACCCAGGACTCTCAGGCCAGGGGTGTCCCCACATTTTGTCCCTACAATGGGATGGGCCCTCTCCCATTGATCACTAATGAAAAAAATGCCCTTCAGGCTTGTCTGCTTCTAGCTTGATCTTGTGGAAGCATTTTCTCAGTTGGAGTTCCCTCCTCATAGATGACTGTAGCTTGTGTCAGGTTGACATAAAACTAGCCAGCACCACTTTGGGTCCCAGAAACTAGAGTTACAAACAGTTGTGAGCCTCCATGTAAGTTCTGGGAACTGAATGCAGGTCTTCTGCAAGAGCAAGTGTCCTTTCCACTGAGCCTTTCCAGCCTGTTTCTTAAATTCTTACATCTCTGTTGTTTCTCTTCATCTCTGTGCAGGGTTTTTTTTGTTTTTTGTTTGTTTTTTTTTTCATTTTTGCTGGTCACCACATTATAGAACTACTTTGTTTTATTACTTGCAAATTAGAACAGTTGAAAAATAAGTGTTAACCAATCTATACTCTCTGTAACCAGTTCAAATGTATTATGAACATTAAAATTTTAAAGAATCAGATGGTTTAATTCTAAAACTTGGTACAAGTTTAAAGTCTTTTTTTTTTTTTTTGGTTTTTCGAGACAGGGTTTCTCTGTGTAGCTTTGCGCCTTTCCTGGAGCTCACTTGGTAGCCCAGGCTGGCCTCGAACTCACAGAGATCCACCTGCCTCTGCCTCCCGAGTGCTGGGATTAAAGGCATGCGCCACCAACGCCCGGCTAAAGTCTTTTACTATCAAGTTTCATGGGCAAAATTTCTGAAGAAAGTCAAGAATTTTTAGAACTAATTTATTATTGAGAAGATATAAATTGAATAGCCATGTGTAAATATACATAGAGATGTTGTTATGTTTATGTGTTACTGTCGCAGACTGAACTGGAGTGTTGTAATATGAGTACCGTACCTCATTTTAAATTAAAAATTTCTCAAAGTCACAGGTGCCAAGAATTTTCAGTTGCAGTTTAAACTTGCAGTGTCTTTAAAGTCAACCTTCAAAGATTAACTAAAAAGTTCTTTTCTTTTCTTTTTGAGGAAAGATCTCACTGTATAGCCCAGACTGGCCTTGAACTTGTTGTAGTCCCTTCCCCCAGCACTCCCTGAGTGCTAGGCATGGCCACCTGCACCGCCATGCCTAGCAAGATTGAGGGAATATAGTGCCCAATATTAGCTGCCTGTTTTAAGAAATAATAATTATATGTGGTTTGTGTTGCCCTGCTTCATTTACCTGATTCTTTTGCCAATGATGCTTACTTCCATCATAGGCATTAACCCTCCTTGGTCTCTGTCAGAGGTGGTCTCAAGGTCAAGAGGCCTTCATGTAATGTATCATGTCTATTTGTATATCTTTTTTTTTTGCTTTGATCTTATTTAATCTTGCCTCCTTTTTATTTTGAAAAAAATCTTAACATTATCTTTCTCTGCACATTCCAAATATAAACTTGCCAAACTGAAGTTTAAAAATTATCTACCAGTGTCATTTTGCATTGGAGCCCATGTTTTTCTTTTCTTGGACATTCTCCTTGATTCTTTTTTTTTTTCCCCCTGGTTTTTTGAGACAGGGTTTCTCTGTGTAGTTTTGGTGCCTGTCCTGGAACTCGGTCTGTAGCCTAGGCTGGCCTCAAACTCACAGAGATCCACCTGCCTCTGCCTCCCAAGAGCTGGGATTAAAGATGTGCTCAACCACCACCCGGCTCTCCTTGATTTTTTAAAAAGTTATTTTATTTGCTATTATTGTGCTGTGATAATGGGGAGTGGCGGTATTCCATGGCACATTTATTTGTGAATGTCAGAAGACAAGTTTGTGAGCAGATCACTACACCTGCCTTTCCATGGATTCTAGGGATCAAAGTCAGGTTTGCAGGTTTATGTGGTAAGAGCCTTTACCTGTTGAGCAATCTCACTGGTCCTATGTGACTTTTTTAGTGTATATTTTACAACTAACAAACAAGGAATGAATGGACAGACCTTTACTGTAGCTGGAGCTATCTCCAGTCCCGCCTGGGCCGGCAGCCACTCAGACTCAAATAAACACACAGACACTTATATTATTTAAACTGTTTGGCCTAATGCCTTAGGCTTCTTGCTATCTAGTTCTTATATCTTAAATTAACCCATTTCTATAAATCTATACCTTGCCACGTGGCTCGTGGCTTACCAGTATCTTACATGTTGGTACTCATCGCAGCGGCTGGCAATGTCTCCTGACTCAGCCTTCCTGTTCTCAGAATTCTCTTCTCTGCTTGTTCCGCCTATACTTCCTGCCTGGCTACTGGCCAACCAGCATTTTATTTATCAATCAATCAATCAGAGCAACACATTCACAGCATCCCCAGCACTTTACGATCCTTACTCCTCCTTGCTCTGTTTGACACCCCCACCCCACCCCCACTATCTTGTATTCCTGTTATATTTGCTAACTTTCATATGTTGTTGCTGAGTTTCTTTATGATAGCTGTTAATTACTAGTGTTACTAAGCAGGCCAGGAGACAGTACTAGGGGGCTACCAGTTTTTTTGTTTTTATCATTGAATAAGCTGGTATTGGAGGGATATACTAGAACATCAAATGAGGAAGATGAGTTAAGTTAGTTCTTGCTTCCTTTTGCACTTACAGGTTTGCAAGCAGATTTCAAGTATAAATACTGTGTTTCCCTACTCAGAACATTGCCTTTCAGTTGCCTCCTTGCAGAATGTTCATGTGAGCCTCTCCTGGCTGAGGCATAGAGTTGAATTCTTAAGACTTGTCAACATTTAATAAAGTTTATTTGTATTTTATATGACAGACAAGCTATAAATTAATTATGTATAGTAATTTATTAGGTAAGTAAGTCCTCATTAGTTAAAGCACATACTTTAAATATTTTCTTCAAATATTTTCTGTTAGACCATAGAGATGATTGAGAAAGAGCAAAGAGAAGTGGAAAGACGGCCAATCACGAAAATAACTCACAAAGGTGAAATAGAAATTGAGAGTGACGCCCCAATGAAAGAACAGGAAGCGGCCATGGAAATACAGGTGAAGAACAGATGTGTCCTGTTTTGCAGCTTAGAACATGAAGATGGAGAAAAGCTTTCTTCGTGTTTTTATTTTTTTTATTTTTTTTATTTATTTATTTATTTATTTATTTTGGTTTTTTGAGACAGGGTTTCCCTGTGTAGCTTTGTGCCTTTCCTGGAGCTCACTTGGTAGCCCAGGCTGGCCTCGAACTCACAGAGATCCGCCTGCCTCTGCCTCCCGAGTGCTGGGATTAAAGGCGTGCGCCACCACCGCCCGGCTTTCTTCGTGTTTTTAAAGCAGAACATTATTTTTAAATTGTGTATTTTAAAGTAGCCTGTTTTCTACTGGATTGATTGTTATGCGCTTGTTTTTCTCAGTGTGCAGAAAATTGTCTGCATTATAGGCTCCTTTAAAAAACTTGCTAGAATCCTGAGGATATTTGATAGAGTAATTCCTCGGTGCTTTGTAAATACTGTAATTTGAGAACGATTGCAACTTTTCTTAAGATTTGTTTTCTCTTGTATAATAGAAAAATCAGAAATAAGTAGATCAAGGTGGAGACAGTCTATTTTAAGTTTCCTTGTTTTCAAATACCAGCAAAAACAATAATTTGAAGACTCATTAAAAGCTTTGATAAGTTGTTTTGAGTTTTTGCTCTAAATAATAAATGCTAATTGTTATTTTTACTTATTTATCTATCATCTATCTTTTATTTATTTATTTATTTATATATTTATTTATTTATTTATGTATTTTTTAAGATAGAGTTTCTCTGTGCAGTAACCTTGACTGTCCTAGAACTCACTCTGTAGGCCAGACTGGCCTGGATTAAAGGCATGTGTCACCATGCCTGGCTGTTATTTTTTTCTTAAAGTAAAAAACTATGAACATAATGGCTTTACTTTGGAAAATACGTTTATAAAATAACAAGTTGATTTTTGAAATTGATGCCAGATTTTATTAGCTAAAACTTTTTTTTATTCTCACTTATGTTAGGAACCTTCAGCCAATAAGTCATTGGAGAAGCCAGAAGGAACTGAAAAACAAAAAGAAGAGGTTGACTCTACATCTAAAGATACCACTAGTCAACACAGACAACATCTTTTTGATCTGAACTGCAAGATATGCATAGGTTGGGAGTTTTCCTCACTCTAATGTTAACGCTCATTGTTTAAGGAGTATTCTGTACTGGTTTTTGTAATTTGGGTAGGTTTTGTTTTCCCAGTTTGTATGGTGCAGCATCTACCTGCTCCTATTTTATGAAATTAGATCCTTTTTATAAAAAGCAGGCACAGCCATGCTTTTCCATGTGCACAGGAATATACATTTAACAGTAGCATACAGGAAACACTTGTTAAAGACTACTAGACTTGCCTATTTTCAGAATGTCTGAGGTTTTTGTTTGTTTCTCCTTTTGGATGCTATAGGCCCAAATTAACATCATTTTCTATACTTTGCAGTGTTGTTCTTGTTTCGTAACTTAACATTGCACTGTGCTTTACTGTTAGGAACAGGTAGCATACAGATTTGTTTTACTGGTTTGAACGTTCAGTATTTTAGATAGAAATTCATGAGAGAATCAGATTTACTTTAGGTTATTACAGTGTTTTTGTTTTAGTTTTTTTTTCCCCCTGGCTGTCCTGGAACTTGCTTTGTAAACCAGGTTGGCCTGAAAATTAGAGAGATCCACCTGCCTTTATCTCCCCAATGTGGGGATTAAAGGTGTATGCCACCATGCTTGGCTAGTTAACATTCTTTTGCTGATTTTTTTCACATTATTAAGTGAGGACAAACACCTTCATCTCCTCATTTACATGTGATGTTTTCTATTTAAACATTGGTAATAATTACAAAATGGTCAAAGGGGGCGTTAGTACAGGTAGAACCCTAGAGTGTGCTGGAAATTGCATTTCAGTTAGCTTAGGCCTCTGTGGAAAATGGGATTGTTCTCTATGGAACAATTCCTTGTTGGTTCTTAGAATTGGTATAACAGCTTGCTGTGAGAAAACATTATAGGTAGATAGTACTCTAGGAAATGTTTTATAATATAAAATAATTGAACCAGAGAAACTAAATCACTTTAGAAAGTAAAAACGAATGCAGATTTTAAAATTGCAGGTAACAAGTTTATTTTGGTGTCTTATGGCTTCAGGTCGAATGGCACCACCTGTAGATGATCTTTCTCCAAAAAACGTGAAAGTTGTTGTTGGAGGAGCTCGTAAACATTCAGACAACGAAGCAGAAAGTTTAGCAGATGCATTGTCTTCAACTACAAATATTCTGGCTTCTGAATTCTTTGAGGAGGAGAAACAAGAGTCTCCCAAATCGACGTTCTCTCCTACGCCACGGTAGCTTTCTCTCAATCATAATTCTATAACCGTTGCTTACTTGTACTTATGAGTGTGCAAACACAGATAGATAAATGACATACTAGGGACTTTCCAGAAAGTCAACTATGCATCCTCCAGGCCAGTTGAGACAAGTGGACAGGACTCTGAAAGTTACTTTATTTTGAATGGATTTTAGAGTTAAGAGATTTGAGAGATGAAGTAACAACTTTCAAACTCTAATTATGGGCTGGGGAGATGGCTCAGCATTTAAGAGTAGCATTGGCTACTCTTCCAGAGGGCTGCTTTCCACGGGTCAGCTCGTAACCATCTGTACTTACAGTTCCAAAGGATCTGACACCCTCCTCCGGCCTCCGTGGACATGCATATGATACACAGACAAACATGCAGGCAAAACCCCAGACATATAGAATAAGAACAAGTAACTCTTTGTAACCACACCAGAAACAAATGAGTTAAACATGTCGGTTCCACAAAGTAGGGGATATAGCCCTTGCTATATGCTTGCACGTCTTTGGATCTTAGTCTACTTCAAGCCAGCCCAGAAGAATGATTTTGTAAATCATGACTGTGTGGTTGTAATTGTAATTTTATAAATTGAAAATGTAAACTTTGTATTGATTGGTAGCTTTTATTTTTATTGACCTTTATTTATACTTACTTTTATTGATAGTCTTCTTGACATAAAATACTTTGAATGACTATGTAGAAAATTGACTGATTTGTGGATATTTTACTACATTTATTTGTGTGTGTGTGTGCTATAGCACTGAGGTGGAGGTTAGAGGACAACTTGGTTTTGTTGATTTTGTTTCCACCTTTATGTGGGTTCCAGGGATTGAACCCAGGCCCTCAGGATTGGTGGCAAGTGTCTTTACCCACTGAGCCATCTGGCTTGCCTTGTTGTTAACTTTAGTATCCTTTTTTAGTCCAGAGATGCCTGGAACTGTTGAAGTTGAGTCTACCTTCCTGGCTCGATTGAACTTTATCTGGAAAGGTTTTATCAATATGCCGTCGGTGGCAAAGTTTGTTACCAAAGCCTATCCTGTATCTGGATCCCCTGAGTACTTGACAGAGGTACTGTGAACTTTTCCGCCTTTCCTTGCTTGGGTTCATGTGTTTCTGAAAGCAGTAGGCAGGGAGACATACAGTTAATAATAATTTAAATGAGCCTTAAAACAGTTCAATTAATGAAATTAATTCACAAATGAATTTGCAGACTAGTAGAAAACTGTACTCTGAAAGTTTTAAACTTAGATACCTTACTTTTTCTAAAACATACTTCACTGAGACAGAGAATAAAAACCAGTGTTTCCATGATTATCCAAGTTTGTTTTTAAGTAGAGATTTATGTAAAAGACTGCCATGTTTATGGCAGAGTTAGCCCATTGAAAAGATGTCTTAATTGTTAAAGAAATGGAATTGTTTATGTTTCAGAACCATAGTACTGTCTCTGTCACTGTTTAGACTGGGAAGTAAAGCTTACATCTAATTGGCAGTCTCAGGAGACCACTGACCAATCACTGTAGTGGTTCCTGTGGTAGATTGTATATCCAAAGGAAGAAAATGTTAACGAGTAGAAAATAAACAGTAGTAGAATAATACTGTAATTAGTGACCAAGTATGACATTTATTATAGACATTATTTTTGTTGGTTTGTTAGATTAGCCTTTTCATTTATTTTTAGTCTTCTGATCATAAAAACAAAAGCTATTTAAACAATTCATTTTGGATTTTCACAAGCCTAAGTCATGACCATTCTCTGTAATGTTAAGGTGAGCTTTCTTGTGATTAGGCTGAAATTGTACAGTCTGTCTCACCCTTCTTTCTCCTCCTGGTGTCCTAAGTGCCCATCCCAGGGCACTGTGTGCGTGGCAAGCTTTCTGCCACCTAGCTACGGCCATAGTCCTTTACATTGCCAGTGTTTTTAGTTACTACACAATGCTATTGTTACAGGATTTACTTGGCTAATAATTTTTTAGGAATGTGAATTTTATTAGAGAAAAATTAATGGGCCAGTGATGGTCTTTTGGAAAAAAAGTCTTGGATTTTTAGTTTTTCTTTAGATCATTTTGAAGGTAATTCTTTTACATGGATAATTAGGTCCTGGACTTTGAAGGAAGCTATTTTTCTCAGTGCCACAGTTGCTATGTTATTACTTTCTTGAACTTCATCTCTGCTTTTTAGTTACTTAGTTTTATTAGAGCTGAAATCTGAAAATACTGAAAGCAACTAAGGAGTTAAATAAACTTAAACTTAATTCTATGATTTTCCTTGGTCTTCAGAGAAAAAAGGAATATGCTGAATAAATGTCTATTAATTATATATGTATATAATTTTCTCTTTGCAAAAATATACTTTGTAATTAAGTTGCCTAATATCTGAACTTCAGCTGTTAATAATTAAGAATACCTCAAAAAAAAAAAGTTTAAAAAAAGCACCAGGCATAGTAGAGTACGCCTTTAGTCCCAGCACTTAGGAGACTGAGGCAGAAGGAGCTGTATGAGTCTGAGGCCAGTCTGGTCTACATAGTGAGTCCGGGACAGCCAGAGCTACATAGTGTGACCCTGTTTTGAAAAATAAAACAAAACAAAAGAATCCCCCTGCCCACAACCCTGACAACCACTGAAGAGCAGGGAGCCTGCCTCTGACTGTCCCAAGGGTGCTGCTCTTCCTTAATTGCTGTATGCGGGGTTGGCTGCTGGTTCCTTTTCCTGTGCTTGTCTATTCTGGCCTGGCATGACCTCAGATATTTTTCCTAGTGTTGACTTTATTTATGTTTGTATCTAACTTTTTTTTTTTTTTTTTGGTTCTTCGAGACAGGGTTTCTCTGTGTAACAGCCCTGGCTGTCCTGGAACTCACTCTGTAGTCCAGGCTGGCCTTGAGCTCACAGAGATCCGCCTGCCTCTGCCTCCCAAGTACTGGGATTAAAAGTGTGTGTCACCACCGCCCGGCCTAACATTTCCCTCCTTAGTAAACTACATTTTCAGTATTATTTATTTGAAGTTGGCATTTGAGATAAGCTCAGTTGCTATCTGTCTGCTGTGTTTCATTTTCTGTTGCAATTGTTTACTCTTTGTGTGTTCTGATGGAGACTGATTGAACCTGAGACTTATACATGCTAAGCACATGTTCTACCACTGTGCTCTTAGCCCTGTTTACTTGTTTGTATTATCATTGAAATTATTCCCAAAGCTAAATATGTATGAATCATGGCTATTGTAAGAAGATATTCTATATTTGTTGATTTTTTTTCTTTTTCCTTTTTTTAACCATAGGATCTACCAGATAGTATTCAAGTAGGTGGCAGGATATCACCACAGACAGTTTGGGATTACGTGGAAAAAATAAAAGCATCAGGAACCAAGGTGCGTAAACTCTTTAACAATACCAATATGTGAAATGTTTACAGAATCAAACTGCTTAGAGTCTTATACAAGGATCCAGTGCTTCTTGAGGAAAGGGAGCTAATAAAAGTTTGAAATGTATATAATCTATCTTATAAAATGGGGGTCAAGAGCCTGGGGGAGTAATGGACAGCTCAGTTGATAAAGTGGGTGCTATGCAAGTGTGAGGACCTTTGTTTGATTCCCAGCACACATAATAATCTAGGGTGTGGAGATGCACACACATTTATAATCTCAGCACTAGAGAGACAGAGGTGTGGACTTTTGGTGCTTGGCCAGTTACCAAGCCTAATTAGAGCCCAGGTCCCAGCTAGAGACTTTTTTAGAACAATATGGAGCATCTTCTTAGAAATGACACTTTGATTGACCGGGGAACTGCACATGGGAACACAAACTGAAGTCCAGCTGTGTGCTCAGAGCGGTGTGACAGTCCCTTCATCCTCTGCTGCTCGGGCGAATCCTCCTAGCCCTGTCAGCACTGTGGAAGGAAGGAAAGTTGTCAGAGTCGACGTTGAGATTTACCCTGCACTCCCCCGAGTCCAGTGGTTCAGATACTGCAGACGCTTGTCCTCCTTTGCCAGTTAGGATGCTGGGAGGCTTGGGGCTTTGGTCTGGGAGGATCATTTGGGAACCAGGCTACTTCTGTCACTTCATTGTTTCCAAGAGTGCTCGCCTTCATCGGGCAATAATGTTTAAAGTTCATTTATCAGCAACTGATGGGGAGAAGTGGGGGCTGTTTGTCAAGTTATTTTTAAAGACAAACCCCAGAAATTACAATCATCACTTAATTTTATTTAATTTAATGGGCAAGAACATAGTCAAACAACGATATGTAACTGCAAAGGAAACTGGTAAATGTAATCTCTACTGGATGGCCATGTGCCAGCCAAAAATTAAGATTTGTTAGTGACAGGAAGAGGAGACTGTAAACTGGGAAGTAATCAGCCTCCATCATGGTAATAGTTCTCTTTAGTTTCTTAAACTCATAAAGAATGGTACTGCACAGGAATAATTTAAATAATTTCTTTGAGAAGTTTCTTGTTTTCCTTTAGAGTGTCCCAAAATAGAAAGTCTTAAACCCTGAAAGATCTCTTTTTCCAATATAGGTTTTTAAATTAAACTGATAATAATGTTACAGTACTTTGAGGCAATTAAAAAGTTACTAAGCTTGGGAGGTAGAGACAGACAGATCTCTTGAGGCCAGCCTGGTCTACATAGCAAAATAAAACAAAACAGTTATTACATTGTTTGCTATCACTTCCATATTACATGTATGCATACACACACATATGGAATATATGTGTGTGTATGCATACATACATATACATGTGTATATATATTAATGCTCAGTACTTTATAGCATGCCTTCATATTGAACTGATTTAAACATAGTTAGCTTATATGTAATGTGATGTTACTAAGACATTTTGGATATCCCTTATCCAAAATTCTTATGATCAGAAATGTTTCAGAGTTTGAACTTTCCTGAATTTTGGAATGTTAGCATATACATAAGATGATACCTTGGGAGTAGAGATTTAAGTATAAATGTGAAGTGCATTTATGGGTTACATAAACCTTATAAACATAGACTGAAGGTAATTTCATGCCATATTTTTAGCCGACCATGTTTTGATTGTATCTTATCACATGTAGGCAGGTGTGGAATTTTCTAAATGTTGGCCCCTCAAGTTTCAGAGTTGAGAGCATTTATATTGAATCTTCAGATTGGAGATGTAAAACCTGTATATAATTTCTAGGAGGCAGAGCCATAGCTTAGCTCACTAATATTTCTTGTTCTTGTGTTGTATTAGACTTTGTAGTGAAGCAGGCCTTTGCCATTTTGACTGAAAACCTTTAGGAAGAAACCTCCATTACTAAAGAAATAACAAAATTATGAGTATCTTTTTATTTAAAATAAAGCCAAGAACTCCAGAGATGGCAACAAAATGATTCAGTTAGCCAATCACCTTAAAAACAGGATCAACATACACAGTGTATGTGTTTTTGGAGTCTTGTCAAAACCAAGTCTTCTTCATTCCGGTGTCTAGGCTCTGTAGGCTGGATTTCAAGGCTTGTGTGTTACTGTGTATGTAAGTCCTCGCTTATCATTGATTTCCACTCTCTGAGGTTTTAGTTCTAAGGTGTATGTTGAAAGAAATATTTTTCCAATGCTCCTCTGTCCATCAAGGATGTGAGTCACCATGTCCAGTCTGTCTAGCTTTCAGACTATGTGTGCTACCCACATGCTAGCCATCTCCATCATCAGATAATCTTTATTTAATAGCCTCAAAACATAAAATTAGTGATACTAACAATTTTAGTACATTGTATTTTCCATTACTGTTAATGCCTTTCTGTGTCTTACCCATACTAGGCAAATGTCTTACCTTACCCATACTAGGCAAATGTTCTGCTGATGAGCTGTTTCCACAGACCAGTTTTATCACGAGACAGCATCTCCTAAACTGCCCAGACTCACTTTGAACTCACTCTGTAGCCCAGGCAGGCATTAAACTTAGGATCCTTCTGCCTCCCAGTCTCCCAAGTGGCTGGGAGTACAGGTGTGTAGGTATATGCCACCATCCCTGGCAGGTTTCAATTTGTTATGGAAAGCCTTCAAATAGTACAGAATCTTCAATGAACCAGGAACTGTATTTTCTTAGAGGTTGTTTCCTTTTAGTATTCTAGTTTCTATTTAAGTTGGGGACTGCTACTTGACAGCCATCATAAAACTCAAAACTAGATTAGTACTAATTAATAAGCTGTATTTAAAATTAAGACACATTTTAGGTTACTATTCTAAGCAGTTGTTTGTTACTCTCTTGAATAGGAAATCTGCGTGGTTCGCTTCACACCAGTAACTGAAGAAGATCAAATTTCTTACACTTTGCTGTTCGCATACTTCAGTAGCAGAAAGCGTTATGGCGTAGCTGCTAACAACATGAAGCAGGTTAAAGATATGTACCTTATTCCTTTGGGTGCTGCAGATAAAATTCCACACCCTCTTGTGCCTTTTGATGGACCTGGTAGGTATAAGTTTTGGTAACAGAATAAGATTGAAATAAAGTGGGAGGGGTCAGTCCAGAGTAAAAAGAATGGCTGTTTTTTGTCTTAAAATCCAGACCATTAGAGACGGCGAGACAGGGCTAGCCACCATTCAGTACCTTGGAATGAGCTGCTTGTAAAATGTGCCCTTTTATGAAAGAATTGAAAATGACTGTTGATGTTTATTTATTTCTCCAGGACTTGAGCTGCACAGACCTAATCTGTTGTTGGGCCTAATCATTCGTCAGAAGCTGAAGCGGCAGCATATTGCTAGTGCCGGTCCTAGTCACACCGCTGAGACTGCGGAGACCGCCCCGGTAGCCTTGCCACCTGACAAGAAAGGTAAAATGGAGTCCTCCACAGAGGAGCCCGCCGAGGAAGAGAATGACTTTTTCAACTCCTTTACAACTGTGTTGCACAAGCAGAGAAACAAGGCCCCGCAGCCTCTTCAGGAAGACCTGCCAACCACAGCCGAACCTTTGATGGAAGTCAGTAAGCAGGAGCCACCAAAACCCTTAAGGTTCCTTCCTGGGGTCCTCATAGGCTGGGAAAATCAACCTTCTACTCTGGAATTAGCCAATAAGCCTCTTCCTGTGGATGATATACTCCAGAGCCTTTTGGGCACCACTGGTCAAGTGTATGAGCAGGCTCAACCAGCTGTAGAGCAAAGCACCCTTAAAGAAATTCCGTTTATAAGTGATCAAACCAACCCAAAAGTAGAGAAAGTAGATAAAGTGGAGGTAACTGAAGGTGAAGCCAAGGAGATAAAAGTTAAAGTAGATAATAGTTCAGAATCTACAGGTAAAAATTCAGGAGTAGAAGAATCTTCATTGGTGGGATCCTCTTCCAATTCTCCAGGGCCTTTGGTGAGTCTCAGTCTGAGAGGGAAACCGCCAGATGTTTCTACAGAAGCATTCTTAACAAATTTATCAATTCCATCAAAACAAGAGGAAACTGTGGAAAACAAAGAGAGAACATTAAAAAGACAGCTGCTCCAAGATCAAGAGAGTAATTTGCAAGATAATCGGACTTCAAGTAATTCTCCATGCAGGCCTAGTACAGGAAAGGGAAACATAGATGGGAATGTAAGTTGCAGTGAAAATCTTGCTGCTAACACAAGGTCCCCACAGTTTATCAATCTGAAAAGGGATCCTAGGCAAGCAGCAGGACGAAATCAGCAGGCAACCTCAGAAAGCAAAGATGCAGAGAGCTGCCGAAATGGAGACAAGCATGCTCTGCCTGGTCCATCCCACAACCAGGAGCTCTTAGCCGAGCCCGTCAGTGGAGAGGGAAAGCTGTCTTCTGTAGAGAAGAACTCATGTGGAGAGCAGAATGATGATTCTGAGGCTGCACAAAACTCATCCTCAGTAGAAAACTTCAATTCTTCACAGACAGAGCAAGCCAATCCTTTACAGGAGGATATTTTAACACAAAATATTGAAACCGTCCACCCGTTTAGAAGAGGATCAACTACAGCATCATCTCAGTTTGAAGCTGGAAGTACATGCCAATCAGAACTTCCTTCTAAAAGCATCAACTTTACTTCTAGGAGTACCAGCCCCAGGGCAAGTGCAAACTTTTCACCTATGAGGCCACAGCAGCCCAGTCTCCAGCATCTCAAGTCTAGTCCTCCTGGATTCCCATTTCCAGGCCCTCCAAACTTCCCTCCCCAAAATGTGTTTGGATTTCCACCACATTTGCCACCTCCATTACTTCCCCCTCCAGGCTTTGGCTTTCCTCAAAATCCCATGGTTCCTTGGCCACCTGTTCATCTCCCAGGCCAACCACAACGTATGATGGGGCCCCTTTCACAAGCATCAAGGTATATGGGCCCACAAAATTTTTATCAGGTCAAAGACATTCGGAGACCAGAAAGGCGCCATAGTGACCCTTGGGGTAGGCAAGACCAACAGCAACTAGACAGGCCGTTTAACAGGGGCAAAGGGGACCGTCAGAGGTTTTACAGTGATTCCCACCACGTGAAAAGAGAGCGTCATGACAAAGAATGGGAGCAGGAATCTGAAAGGCACAGACACAGAGACCGAAGCCAAGAAAAAGACAGAGATAGGAAAAGCAAGGAGGAAGGACACAAAGATAAGGAGAGGGCACGGGCATCCCATAGTGATCGAGCAGCAGATGGGAAAGCAGGCAGAGAGAGTAAGAACGCAGACAAGAGACCGGACCAGGAAAAGGAGAAGGAACGAGAGAAGAATAAACACAGAGAAGGGGAGAAGGACAGAGAGAGGTACCACAAAGACAGGGACCACACCGACAGAGCAAAAAGCAAAAGGTGAAGTTTGCAGGCTGCTTCAGCATCACATTCAAAAAACTGTTCCATGCTGTGTATCTTTATAAGATTGCCTGGTAGGACTGCCATCTTTAAATCTCCACTGTTGGTGGTTTGCAGAGCAGTAAACTGTGCCAGAGCAGAGTGCTCTGTCTGCACCAGTGCCCACCATCCTTCACACCACTGTCCTACTTACAGGAATTTACTATTTTTAAAAGTTTTCCAATGCTGTATATTCAAAGATTGTTTTATTAATGCAATAAAGGCTTAGAAATTTTAGTTTTATTCCTTAATTGGCAAATATGGTTAACTATGGAATATATTTACTGCCTCTAGTGAATGTCCTTTATATAATGACTAATTTGAAAGTAATCTGTGCTCTGTACATTGTTTTCAATTGCACTGTTTTTAAAGAAAATGTAGAGGAGCAACAAAAGCCAGGCGACTTCCTAATCAGACCATACTAATCATCTAGCTGGGCAGCTTTTGACCGTGAATCGGACGCCCAAGGAGTCCATTTATTGCTCTAATCTGTACTCATTGAAGGCATTTCTTACCATGTACTGCAGTTTGTGGTAGGCCATATTCCTTTCCTTTCTGGCTCTTCAGAAACTTGAATACTTAAGCTTGTACATGATCTTGTGTTTTGCTATCCTTTTTACTGTAAAATGTAAATATTTTAAGGGATATTTTGATTCTAAATATGATAAAAGAATTTCTCACCTACTTTGTGTGTGTGATTTGAAATTCAGTAGTAAAAGAGGTTCTTCAAATCTTCTTTTCCTTGAGACATTATTCTTTTACTCAGCAAGGATATGGAGACATAATGTCAGACATTACCTAAGAGGAACGGCTGGTTTTCAATCCTAGATGTACCACTTCTAAAGAGGCTAGTGTTTAGGACCGCCAGCAGGGAGCTTTGCAGTAGCCCGCTTAGTTGCTGTTATGACTCTGAACACTTATATATGATCAAACTTTGTTATACGGACTCAGTAATCATTGTAAAACTGCAGAACTTTTAAGTGAAATGTATTTTGATTTTTTTTTTTTTTTTGTAAAATGATTTGTTTGTAGGGCAACTGTAAAACTGAATATGCCAGTTTGACTTGAAATAGAAAATACACAAGACTGTTGTTCTTTCAGATCTAAACTTACCTACACCCTGAAATATATCATGTGCTGATGTTTAAAACATAAAGCTACGGTAGCTGCCAGATGATGTTCACACTTGAGACCCAATCAAGAGCGATCAGTGTTCTTACCTTCTTGTACCCGTGAAGAAGAATGCCAGTAACTCCACAAAAATTAAGAAAATTGTTCCTAAAGGGGCATTACCAGGTTTTTGAAACGGAATTAACCTTGCTATTCTCACTAGAGAAAATAGCAGTCAAGCATTTTGTCTGAAATGCAAGGATTACAATATACTTCTTTCATCTTTGCCTCTGAAGTTTATCATCATCATGAAAGTTCTAAAATGAAGGGTTTTCATTTAAATAAAGTATTTTTAACTTTGGTCTACTTTTATTTTGGAAGTTAACTTGCTAGGGAAAAGACTAGTCCTTACACAAGACTAGTCCTAAGGCTAATCATTGTTTACATGATTGTGAAGAAATGGGTTATTTACTCTAAATGTGTCAGGAAGTCTGCTTTTACTAATGTATGTGGGTCAAGCTTTGCTACCCTCCACCATCATCACGTGTGTTCAGTAGGTGTGCTATGAAAATTGAGACTGAGAGGGAAGCAAAAACATTTACAGCCTTTCTATTCGTTCCATTGCATTCCTGAACCCCCTTTCAGCAACCTAACTCAAACAGGAATAGGAAGAAAACTGTACCTGCACATCTGTCCATACAGACTGGCTAGTGTACATTAACCACATGGCCGAACTCTGCAGTGCTCTGTTGTTCCTGCTGTGAAAGTGATCCACATCTAAGAGGGAGGCAGCCACAAGTCTGCCCCTTTGGGGGAGTCTAGATGTATTAAGGTTCTCTAGAGGAAAGGAACTTAAAGAATATATATTTTATTAGAATAGCTTATAGTCTGTGATCCACCTAGTCCAACAATGGATATTTACTAATGGAAAGATCAAGAATCCAGTCAGTCTACAAGACTAGATAAGTCAGTTGGTCTTTAGTAGATGTCAGAATTGCCAGAGAAGTAGGCTCTAATGGCTAATGAAGGGATAGACTTTATAGTGAGAGCAAGCAAGCAGAGGGCGCTATAAAAGGCTGCCAGCAGAGTTTGGCAAAGGTTAAAGATACTTCTTCCCACCTCAAAAGATCTGGAG
The DNA here is from genome assembly GCA_902168405.1 of Peromyscus aztecus. NCBI lineage: Eukaryota > Metazoa > Chordata > Mammalia > Rodentia > Cricetidae > Peromyscus > Peromyscus aztecus. Next base: position 1,078 of record CABHPQ010129494.1, on the reverse strand, counting down.
TAAAAGTGGGTCTTCCTGCTTCAAGTTAAGAAAATATCCCTCACAAGTATACCTAGCCAGATGTAGTCAAGTTAACCGAGAATAGCCATTACACTAGAGTATCTACTTCCTTACCTTTTCTAGCTTCAAGATCCACCCCTTCCCCACCAGCTCGTTGCCCACATTTAAAGGCAGAGAAGAGAGGCCCAGTTTTATGTTACCATCCCAGACCTCTCTTCTGGTGCCCTTGTACTTAAAGCTGTGATTTCATTTGCCCACCCAAATAATCCAAGATAGCCTTCCTATCTGAAAGCTGAATGGGTGTCATCTGTGACCTCATTTCTCTGCTTGCAAAACCTTTAATCTGACATTTACAGGTTTTGCAAGGACTAAGATGAAGATAGCTATCTTTGAGGTTAGGGAACCATTCTAGCTGGGCTTACAAATTGTAGTTGTTGAATTGTTAGCCTGGAAATACAGAATAAGGTCATTGTAAATACCAACAATATAGGAGAAAATGAAGATGTTGAGTTTTTCTAAGTTATTTTTGTTTCATGCTTTCAAAGCATATTCACATAGGACCTGTTTGACATCACATGGTAGCAAAAGCAGAAATGTTCATGGTTACATGAAGTGTACAGAGTTTTAAAGTGAAAGTTACCAAGTCATTTACTGGGCCATCTCCAGGAAGCATTAATTTTTTCGATGTTTGTAATTGTACCTGCTCTGCAGACATTTGCATGGCACTTGGAATTTTTTACTGAGTGTTGTTGGAAGTTCCCAAGCTGGCAGAGCTTGCCACATGGTGGGAGGCAGTGATATTTGAGTGTGAGACTGCAGCTGTGGGGAGCTTGTTGAGATCACCAAAGCTTAGTGAAAAACTTCACTTTTTTCTTTTTGCGTTGCTGTGGATTGAACCTAGGGCCTTGCCCATGCTAGGCAAGGACTCAGGATTATACTGAGCTATATCTCTAGCACTCTTTAGTGTGGGAGCCCGTTTTCAGATTCCTCATGGCTTTACCCAGCAGGTCTGTATAGAGAAGATGATTGGACCATGGGCCTGAGTGCAGGTGTCTGAGATGGTCTGCACTTGGCTGTA
>CABHPQ010129488.1:0-26201 GCA_902168405.1 Peromyscus aztecus | reverse complement strand
ATTAAACTCATTGTCACAGAAAAGAAGGAAAAACCACCACCACCACCACCGCCGCCACCACCACCCACAACAACAACAACAACAAAATAGGTATACAGATGGGAAGGAGAATTTTGATAAAGAGAGGAGAGACAGAGAGAGTATAATGGGGATGAGAACACTGTTGACTCAAAATATACATGTGTGATACGTTAAAGAATCAATCATAGTATAGTAAAACAATATGAGATACTGAAAATATGTTAGTAAGATGTAAAATCTAAAGGGATTTTTTCTCTATTAAATATTATCAAGATAACTTTATTAATTTGATTAATCGAAAATCATCACAAAGTATAAATCAGTCAGTATTTTTCTGTAATTAATGACATTGTTTTTCAACTAGGCACTATCGTAATTAAAGAATAAGAACATCTATTCTTTTGTTCAAGACAATTACTGTTTAAGAAATGTAGTTTATTTCTAAGAATGACTGGACTTTGTAATTCAATATATATTTTTGTCTAAATAATTTCCGAGAACATTTTTCCATAGCACTAATAATTATAGAATGCTACATACACATGAGTCATGTGTGTTAATCATTCCACTCATACAATAGTATGATAATTCCTATAGAATAGATACTCAGAAAAAGTTGTACTGTATAACATAATCACCTCATGCTTCAGTTTCTTCCAAAATTTCTGCATAAAGTAAAAAAGGATTCATAGTCAGTATTTGTTTGGTGATGTTAAGTATGAAGTTGCCCAGTGGATGGGAGTATCTTACCTCACTCGATTTATCAGCACTCTGGGTGAAAAATAAAACAGAATAAAGAATTTCTTAATGCTCATTTTTTTATACTGCAAGGTAGATGTACAATTGCACTAATTACTAAAATTACAGTTAACAAGAAAATGAACAAAAATATCTGGGAAGAGATTATGCTAAATTGTCATTTTTGTTTAATCACATTTTGGAAATAGTATAAAACAAACTTTTAAACACTGTATTATATTCAGTTCTTTCTTAAATGTGTGAAATAAAATTAAATTTCATCACCATGGCTTGAAATATTAAAATTAAGATGAAAGCTTTACACTTTTTTTTATATTGTTATGTTGTAAGTTTCTCAAAACTTGCTGACATTTACAATGTTTATTTCGATTAGTCTACTGTTATGGGTACATATGAAAAATAAAATTTTCTTTATCAGAGTCAAATAAAGTGATACAAATTGGGTTCTATTAGTAATTTACTACCTAGAATATTCATGGACTGTTTTAGGACATGAATTTCAGTATCTAGATATCTAAAAGTGAGGAGTAGTGATACTGCCTTCCAGAGGTTTGTAGGCTTTGTTGCAGTAAATGATAAAACAGTCAGGGAAGTCCATGCTTTGTTGACCTAAGAGTTTTTGAAAAGTTTAGAAACAACTGGTTTACCCAGCCAGCCTGAAGTTGGTGCTGGCTATCCTTGAATAAATTAGCTTCAATGGATATGCTTGAGAATTCCATTTTGTACATACTACAAAATGTATGTTCCATCTTAGTGGCTTTTGCTTTTCTCTCGGGATTCTTTATTAGGCTTAGAGATTACAATTTTAAACTTAAATATGTATATTTCATCAGCTCTCCATTTTATTAGTGTTGGAAATGTTAATTTAAAAAAATAAAAGTATAATGTGGTGCCTGGAGATAAGTACTGAATTTTCTACACCTTTATATATGTAAGTTAATTCAAGGAAAGCTAACAGATGAAAATAATAAAATAATACATACAAATTCATACATATTCATACAAATCAAAATGATATCCAGGTCACTTGGACTAGGATAAAACATAGAAACAGATTCTGAGAATTCATTCTATACTTACAATCATGGAAAACATGACAGCCATGATAAGGGCGAAGAAAAGAAACCTCATGTTTGGCTGAGTCCTTAGAAAACATAGGCAAAATTCAGTAACACATTTATTCCCAGGTTCACACTTATAGCGTTTGTCATCACCATGTATGCTAAAACACTGCAAAACATACTGGAGATTTAAAGACAAGTGAAACACATTGCCTAACTCAGGGAACGCAGACAATAGTGATGTTGGTGGGGGCAAAGGAGTGTTGTGGAAACAAAACCTTAATGCAATGAAAGCCCATGTGTGAGTACATAGACAAGTGAATGGAAGCATAAGTAAAGAAGAGAGGGAAATCTGAGTTGGTTTGCTCACGATGAAGAAAGTGGATATCAAGGGACTGCAAAGAAACAAAACAGAGCAGGAGATACACCACTAGTGCCTAAATATTTCAGAACATAAAGAGGACAAACTTGCAAGCAATTGAAAACCCAGGCTATTCCAGGTTTTCCAGTTCTAGAGGAGAGCACATGGAAACGTTATACAGGCACAGTATTAGAGAACTATTAAGAAAGTAAAAATCGAAGCTTTAAAGACAGTTGGTGAAAATTGAGCCAGGTGGTATGGTGCAAAATATAGATACACAAACTTTGGTATAATTTACTCAATAGTGGGTGTGATTTGTGCAGAAGAGCTCTGACCTGCCCCATGTCTTGGTCTCTCCAGCTTATGTCATCTTTACTAAATAGAATGACATAGAAAATATGGTATCGAAAAGAAATGAGGAAGCTTTGTTTTAATCTTTTACAGGAGTCTCACAAGGGAGGAAGCTGTTGTTTGTACCCATTGATCCACAATGGCAAACAGTGCCACCATCAGATATCTTCAAGCTATACCCACGTGCTGCTCCCCACAGTTTTCAGGTGTGGTGTTTTCAATACCTTGTTGTTTTCATGTGATAATCTTAGGTCTAGCCAGCACATCTTATGCACACATACATTGTTCTGAGCCAGTGCATGAATGAGTCAGAGAGGAGCAATGAGGGTCATGGTACTTTGGGAAGTCGAAAGCATAGAAAAAAGATTGGTGATATTGTTTTCCTTAAAGGCCAGTTAATTCTAAATAAGTTATAACACCATGTGAACAGCCTGACCAGGTATTATGAATGATCTCAAAGAACATTATCCACTTGGATACTGGCTGGTTGGAAGTTTGATTGGTAAAGGTAAGCTTCAAACAGCATTTCTCAGAAAAAAAACATTCCTACTTCAAGGCTCTTTCTTGAGAATTAGAGCATTGATGATATTATATAGATAAAAGTCAAATCGAAAAGAAGTGGATGGAAAAAATAGATGTAGGTACATTAAGATAATTAACTTAACCCACTTAGTAACTGAAAATTGAATATTAATTGACGTTGAAGAGAAATAGTCTTCAAATACTTGTCACAGAAGTCATAAAGAAAAATAGACTGAATAGATGATAGATTTAGATGTAGATACTCAGGTGTATATAGAAATCTACATTAGTATTTGAGGGGGGCTTAGATCCTAAACATCAACTTTAAATGTTGCTAAAATTTTTCTGTATATAATCTTGAGAGTGAGATGAGAAACGCTTATTCTAATGAAGAGCTAATATACAGAAGGCTGCTAAAAATTGTTCATTTTAAGAACTGATATATATGTTTACATTGCTTGTTATAAAGGTGATAAAATTTTTTCATTGATGTCCATGAAGCAAACATGAGTAATTATTTATACTTTGACATATCCAAGCTCATAAATTTTGAAAAATACATCATTTCTATTTTCCTTATAATTTTGAGTTAATATATAAGTTATACATAAAGTCAATATTGAGAAGATGAAAAATGGGTAGTGAAGAAGATGAGAAAATCTTGGGTCTTGCCACTGAATATGGATGAAGTACTATAGCCTCATAGTTCCCATCCTCTATGCACTGATTGCCAAGGTTGCTTGAGAGGAACTAATATATGAACTCACCTTCAGATCTCAACATTTTTTGTCCTGTATTTAAAACTTTATAATTTAAATCTTTATAAACTTTTACAAATCTCCAAAAATCATTTGAATTACTTTTAGTATCATTCTTATAAATTGAGCATTATCATTCAATTCAACCAATTTTATCACACAAATAATTCCACTGAGACATCCTGGAAGATTATACATGAATATTTTACCTTGATCCAAGGTGAGCCTGAACAATCAGAGCAGTGGAGATGAAGCCGTCCTCAGAGTGCGAGGTATTTAAACTCACTGAAATACCACCTTTGTTTTTCTAAAGGATGCCAATATGAGATCATGTCTAGGGGACTAAAGGAATGCCCAGTTCTGTCTTGCAAAACACTAAAGATTAATTTAGGAATGATGTTTTTACAAGAGAAGTGTTTGAGGTCAAGTGACTGGGAAACGCATAGAAAAAAACACGTAAGCAATTTATTCCTCTGCTGGGAACTAACGACTAATACTTATACTTACGAATATTCATTAACTATTAATTAACAATGATCTAGGAATTTTAATAAGAAGGAAAAATAATTATGGTAAAGAAAAACATAAAAATAATTGAAATATTGAAACCGTATCCCTGCAGAAAAGCATCTGAAACTGTCCTGTAGACACAAGTGCCCTGTTCAAATGTTAATCCTTCTGCTAATTAACGCATATTTAAAAAGGTCCAGGTGAAATGAATGCTGCAATAATTGAGTTCAGAAATTATTAAGATGACTGAAAAATAAGACTTTTAGCATACTAGCTATTGTATCTCAAGTAGGGCATCTTCAAAATGTCATAACTCTCCAGTCATGTTATAATCTTATCAAAGTCTCATCTGTTCCCCTGTAAGAATGGAACAGGGTGTCAGAGAATTAGAATCATCACTTTTTAAAAAAGCACATGTAAACCAATTTTAATGGTTCTTTTGTATCTGTCTAATCTATCTATCTATCTATCTATCTATCTATCTATCTATCTATCTCTCTGTCTCTCTCTCTCTCTCTCTCTCTCTCTCTCTCTCTCTCTCTCTCTCTCTCTCTCTCTCTCTCTCTCTGTGTGTGTGCATTTGTTTATGGGTGTTACCATGTGTGAGCACATTTGTACATCTGGGTGCATGGAAATCAGAGGTTAAATTTTGATGACTGCCTTGATTGCATTCCCCTTTCATGGTCTCTGGCTTGAATCAAGAGTTTGATAATTGAGCTAATCCAGCTAGTCAGCCTGCCCTGGGCATCCCTAGCCCCTACTTCTAGGCACTAGGATTGCAGGAAGCCTGCCGTGCCTATTTGACATCTAGTATGGCTGCCTGGACCCAAACTCTTGTCCCCATGACTGTATAAATTTCTTATCCACTGAGATATCTCCCTGATCCCAGTTATTACAAAAGTACTTTCTAGGTGTTATCTTGTAATTTTTATTTTAACTTTGTACAATGGCTTTAGAACATCTTACAGCATAAGTAAGATGTCGACTTTAAAAAAATTTAGTAATGGATAACATTTTATGTAAAATGGTTCTTTGTGGATTTTTTTTTGTTTGGTTTTTTTGTTTGTTTGTTTATTTGTTTTTTTTTGGTTTTTCGAGACAGGGTTTCTCTGTGTAGCTTTGCGTCTTTCCTGGAACTCACTTGTAGCCCAGGCTGGCCTCAAACTCACAGAGATCCGCCTGGCTCTGCCTCCCGAGTGCTGGGATTAAAGGCGTGCGCCAACACCACCCGGCTGTAAAATGGTTCTTAATGTAAAGTGATTCTAGATATTCTAGTAACTTTATTTGGTAAATCTCATGTAGTAGTGGGAGTATGGCAGTTCTTAATTTAAATAAATTCATTTATTTTAATCTCTAAGAAAATCATGTTCGTAAAAGGCAGTTCATTGCTGACAAAATTGTAGTAGGAAAAAAAGGAAAAGACAATCTTCTTTATTATAACCTAATCCTTAGAAATTCAAAAAGTAAACAGCCCACCAGCTTCAAAATTGCTAGATAAATTATTCTCATAGCTAAATGTTTGTGATGATTTTCAAATTTAAGTTAAAATTTTTGATTTCTGCGTTTGCCTCTGAGTGTGGCATATGGATGCATCATACTCAGTACCTCCTTGGACCCTGTGGGGAGTGAAAACTCTAGTCCTTTTCCTTAACATGATACAGTGAACTTGGGAGTGCACAAGGAATCTTCGTTTTAATAACATTTCTGAGTAACTCTTGGAATGAAAATTAGAACACACACACAAAAACATTTTAAATGGAGGTCATAAATAAACATACATCTAATTAATCTTAAGTGTTGTAAGAGAATAAGTATGAAGGAGATGATCTGTGATATGTTTTCAGAAAAATCTAGGTTATAATCTGGCTGGTGTCCAATTACATTTTATTAATATATTAAAGTAATGGTTTAGAGATGATTCATTTGGTAAAGTGGTTGCCTTGCATGCATGAAGATCTGTGTTCCCTTTAAACAACATACAAATGTTGAGGGTTTTAGTGCACACTTGTAACCTCAGCTTTGGAAAGACAGAGCCTACTTAGCCTGATAGAAGGTCCCTAGGAAGATGAGAGATCCTGTCTCAGCACAGATATTGCACCTAAGCTAGAGGATCTTGGGGACGAGCTGGAGGAGGGAATCACAACAGAGGAACAGGAAGAGGGGATCATAACAGAGGAATAGGAAGTTTGCAGTAAGGATGCTTGTGCTACAAATGTCATTACAGGTACATGATTAGCATTTAATTCAAGATGACATCCTAAGCAAGATGTGAGCAATGATAGAACAGTAGACAGGCTAATGTGCAAGGGGGGAAGCTAACCAGGTTTCAACTCTCTATATAAAGAACTACCTGCAAATAAATGCTGAGAGTTAAAGAAATACTCTTCCCCACGGGTGAGTCCCTCAGTTACCCAAAATCAGGTGGTCAGCCCTGAATCACAAACATAAAAGTAATATGATATGGAATAAACACATTGTATTAATATATTTAGGACTATATACATATATTAAGAATATATGTATAAAATATAATCGAAAAACCATGTGGCAAAATTTTGCTATAGAGCAAATGGTGAGTATATGAAAGTGGTTAAGGGAGGAAAAAGAAGAGGAAAATGATATATTTATATTATATTTAAGAAGAAGTCAGTATATACATTATATATATTAACCATATGTATGTATACATGTATTAACCATAATAACAAAACATGCTGCCAGTACCTGAGGGACAACACAACATCTGAGGATTTCATTTGTCCATGTACGTACACACTAATACATGCACACATGGAAATTCATAAAAATAACTTAATAATTCAGTGAAATTTGACTTTATCATTGTTGTTATTTTCTGGTGTGATTTGTAGGTATAACAAATCTGATAATACCAGTCAAATCCAGAGAATATTGACAGTGGGAAAAAGATTGGTAGTGTTTTGTACCTATTGAAATATAACTGATGATAAAAATCCAAGAATTACTTAAGTCATTTTGAAAGTGTCAATGATATCCTTCTTTCCTTATTTTTATATTGTTTTATTCTTCATTTCTGTCATTTCAATAATTTTTATAATAATTTTAGATAATCTAATTGATATGCTTGTAGCAGATCTATGATATCTATAACAAAGTGAACAATAAGCAAACTAATGATCCAATTCACTGCCAAGCAAAAATTCATGCTACTGCACACAGCTAAACACTGTGGTTATATTAGAATCAATTCAGGAAGTAGGAAATGTTATAACTCTATTACTTATTTTCTGTTTCAACAATTTAGGAATGTCAGAGATTATTCATGACGGGGAAACAGGAATGGTGGGCTCTAAATAGAACTAACCTTCTTTTGTTAGTTATCATTTCATAATACACAATAAAAGGTCCTTTGAGCACACTGATGACAGAGATCATACTTTGACATTTATAATTAATTAAACATGTAGGTATCATCCGCTTGTCACTACACAACATGCTCATTGAAAATGCCAGATCATCTTTTATTAGAGAAACATCAATAAAGGGCTACAAGAATAACACTTGTGTGACCTTAAAGTGGGAGCTTCAGATTACAGCCCAGGAAGCAATATTGACAGTGATGTTTAAACAAGATTTACTTCTTCCTTTTCCTCATCTCTTTCATTTATCCTGAGAAGTGAAGCATGCTACAGGATGTACTGAAAACTCATGATACTTACTAAACGCAAATAATTATTTTCCTGTTAGAATGCATAAAGCAGAAAATTCTGACAAACATACTTTACTATATCTGTCTAATAAATATTATAGAGTCTCTCTGGTACTGGGAACACTTGGTGATATGCTCTGTTCTTGGTTCTAGTGTATTATCGTACAATTGATGAAACACTCATAGTTACAGCAATCAGTTTAAAGGTATCACAAAGTCAGTTACACATGTTTACATTTTGGAGCAACATGTTTATACATTTTATTAAATTTGAGCCTTTTTGAACTTATTGACTGTAGTTAAAACCATGCAAATAGAAGAGGTTATGAGGAAATCCTCCATGGAATCACGATTGAAGTGGCTGGAGACAGATATCTAATAGAAAATAACATTGATGTAATATGATGGAGGAGAATATGAGAACAGAGGAGAACTGTTAAAATCTGTGAATACTGTGGTAGCAACAAAAAAAGAAACTTCAAGAAGGAAAGCGAAATGTCTGAAAATCAATGTTGCATTGACTTTGGATGATCCTTAATGGCAGGAATTTAAAATTTTAATACAATATGTACAAGAATAACCATATATTATATTTCAGAGAATAAGTATGTGAACAAAAATGGTTAATATTATTTTGATGCCATCATAGGTTTCATTCAAAAAAAATACGATTATCTAAATTATTCTCCATGAGTAATATAAGACATAGTGAGAGATAAAATGTCTACAAATAGCATGTGCTATATATCAGCTCTCAAAGCTGGGAGTGGGGGAAGTTAGAAAATAGATCACATGTACATTCTTTTACAGAATGTTGAGATTGGGAAGTTTAACAGTGTTACAATAATAGGACTAAATGGACTCATTAGTTTGGTCTTGAATTGACTGCTGGTTAGTTGAATTAAACATTTCCTATATTTACCCATGCATGAGGATAGCTAACTATCATTTAATTGAAAGATATGCAAGATAAAATAACAGGAAAAGATGTAGTAAATAATAATTAGTTCTACCTTTAAAAACATGTAAATAGCCAGGGGTAGTGGTGCATACCTTTAATTACAGCCAATGGGAGTCAGAGGCAGGTGGAGGTCTGTGGATTGTAGGCAGCTGGTCAATATAGAGAATTTCAGAATAGCTGGAGCTACATAGTAAAACTTTGTCTTGAAAAAATATTTATTCTTGTAGTTTTATTTTTTTGGTAGAAACAACAGAATATGTGTGAATTTCTAGAGTTACTGAAATACTGAGGTTCACTGGATTTGTTTTACACATTTCATGTATGTACATAATGACAGATATGTAGCCTTGGTTTCCGAAATAGTGAATTCTATTTAATTGAATACAAATAAGTGTGTGGAAATCTTAAGATCATAATACTTTCTGTTTTGTGAAAGAGTATGTTCTCAACCTTTGCTTCTTTTCCATATAATACATGAAATCATTTTCATGTGATTTCACTAAGCTTTTCAAAATAAAAGGCTGAATTTATTTTCCTGGTTTGAAGAGCTGGCATAATCTAAAATCATTATTAGACACTGAAGGAAAAGGAAGTGTTCAGTTCCTTTTTCCAGATAGATGTGAATAGTTTCTCTTTGCCCTGACTGAGTAAAAAGATTCCAAGCATGATGGAGACCAACGATATTGTGAAAAGAAGGAAGGTGATATTTAAGTACATGGATTAGTTACTTTATTGTCATCTATGGAACCAAATACATGAAGAGAACTAACTGAATAAAGGAATTCTGTTGTTTGAGAGCATGGTCTGTCATGTCAGGGAAGACATGATGGCAGGTGACTTCATGCTTAGGAGTGGAATGTTGCCATTACAAAACAAAGCAGATCAAGTATCTGATAAACAACCCATCTTGAACTCAGACACTTACTCTTATGTAACCCAGTACCCAAGCATATTGAACAGTGCTACCTACATTTAGGATAAGTCTTCTGCACCCAGTTAAAAATTCTAGAAATGCTCTCACAATCACACTCAAGGTGTGCATCATTACTAATTTAGGTGTCTCATACACCAATCATAACATCCCAAGCTACACATTCTTAACTTAAAGCCAAACATTCCTTAAACCATAACATTGTGTCCCTGACTCCTAAATTGTCATGCACATTTCATAGTGTAAAATGCATGTACTGTATTACTATGGTGTGATGCTGTAAACTGAAACAAATGCTTTACTCCACAAGCTGACTTTAGTCATGGTATTTTATCACTACAATAGAAACCCTAACTATGACACAAACTGCTTGTAAAGAGTTTTTTTTCTATAACTTAGACGGAGTTTTCCATATCACTCATGATTAATAAAAGGCCCACTATCTCTAACAATGACTACTTTCTTTAACTGTTCTATTAATCAAATATCATTCACCTTCCTTCAATAACTTTTTATTTTGTGCTCTTTTATCTTTTGTCAGAAAGAAAATATGTCCTATAAAATAATGTAAGACATTGAGTCATATTGCCATGATGAGTATCAGACTATGCCTGGTACAGTTTACACCATGACAATGAACTAAAAAAGAAATATAAAAATACCTAGTGAATGGAGTGTTTGAGGCCAAGAATCAAATTTACCGGGAGCATGGTAGAACTATTTGAAATCAGGGAGATGAATGAAGAAGTCCCGATAAAGAGAAGTAGACATATAGATTCTTCTCTCTCTCTCTTTTTTTTTTTTTTTGGTTTTTCAAGACAGGGTTTCTCTGTGTAGCTTTGCGCCTTTCCTGGAGCTCACTTGGTAGCCCAGGCTGGCCTCGAACTCACAGAGATCCGCCTGCCTCTGCCTCCCGAGTGCTGGAATTAAAGGTGTGTGCCACCACCGCCCGGCTCTCTCTTGTTTCTTGAATTCACCCAGATCCCCTCTCCCCACCGAAAAAAATCTATCTGGAAAAGAGTAGTCAGAAGGACAAACTCAAGCCAGAATTCTGAGCTTTTCTATGGGAGAAGCATATGGCTCTTACAGGTCCAGTTTGAGAGTGAAGTTGTTATGTCACTTTTCCGTTGACCCAATGAAAGAGCTCAGCCAAGACTAGAGAGTTTTCATGAACTGGGCATAGGCAGGAAGGTATGAGGACAAATTATCTTTCTTTGCAGATGACATGACTTTAATGTGGAAAAGTACACACAGCATCGCCAACAGAAAACTGATAGAACTGAATACAGCAATTGCCAACAAAGTAATGCACGGCAACTGTATGCAAAGCAGTTACAAAATAATAGGCATAAAGTCCAATAACCTTAGAAATAAGTCTGCATGAGAAAATGAATTACATTCTTTTAGAATACTAGAAAATATATTGTAAATTCAATGATTTTTTTTTACCATATAGTTTTCCAGGAAATGGATATTTCTTACCTCTTTTTTGGATTAGTTGCCTAGGAAAAGAAAGAAAAGAGCTTTGAGTGCATCTCAATTTTAAAATTCAAGATTCTACAATCACATTATTTACAGTAGTCAAGATCACACAAGTTGAAATGATAGTCTTGAGCTAACAATAAACAAGAATTATAATTTTGTTTAATGGTATTTTTAGAACTCTTCAATATTATTTAAACCTTAAAAGACATACACGTAGTCTTGCTCTGTATTGTGTAGGGGACAAGACTTTGCTTTTATATTCTTCTGTAGTTTTATATTTATCATCTATATCTTTTATTGTATTAAAGTTAGTATGCACTGTTCTGAGATTTTTTTTAATTATGAAAGTATTTGTACTTAATTGGATATGTTTTTGGAATAATAGATGTTAGCATTTGAATTTTAACTTTCATTCCCTTTATACGATGTGTTAAGTTCATTGGCTTTGATATAATGAACAACATGAAATCAACAGATAAATCTACCTTGAGCATAGCTTATGTTCTGTTTAAGTGAATTAAATCATTTCAGAATAGTAAAATATAAGCTAGAAATTCAATTTAATTTTCATCATAAATTCTCTGGTAAATGAAGATGTCTTACCTTTTCTTGTGGATTAACTGTCTCAGAAAACAAATCAAATAGTTTAGTTTCGCTTTAATTTTTCATTTAGGATTCTACTATTATATTATTTTTCATAGTTGTGAATAAGCAGATGAAGACAAAATACTGAGTAAATAATAAATACATACTTTTCTTCTATTTAATGGTAGTTTTCAAAGATGTGACAGTGGGGTTTTATATAACTTGTTTCATTTAAATATCAATTTAATTACTTCATATTTTATAATGTGTCTAAATGGGGAGAAAGTGTTATCAGTGAAGAAGGGCAAATGAGTGATAATTTTCTCCATTGTATCATGCAGAGTACCTCCCATCATTATAAAAGCCAGCGGGTGTGGCTTCCTGCTCAGGCTAGCTTGATATCTCCATGATGTAAGACTGAAAAATAAGATTCTCCAGCAATAGATTCTTACCATCAAGCTATGGAGGGTAACCAAGAGCAACGGCAATAGCCTGTAATGTTTGGGGTTTTATGGAAACTCAATGTCTAACAATTCCAAAAGAAATAACCAATTCCTGCACAGAACTTTTTAGTTTTTATTTGTTAGCCCGTGGAGCATAGTAGAGCTATTGCCATTCAGTTATAGGATAGCTCCATATTACCCACTCCTCACTTCTCCCCCCACCACCACACACAGGAGAGAGAGTTTCTGCCGAAGTAGATAATTTTTCATATGACTTTTTAGAAAAGTCTTCAGTCTCTTTACCCCTCCCTGTACTTCCTCCTGCACCCTGCCCTTTCTCTCACTATCTCAGTTTAACATTTCTTGTTCCTTTAGTCCTTTAAATCCATTTAGTCTTTACATCACTGCTTTCTATCAGGCTTCATTTTTAGGCCCATCCCACCATCGCCTTTTACCAATTCCCTGACCTCTCTGTGTATTTCTAATGAAACATAAGTATCTGGGGATTTAAAGATACAAATCCTTCTTCACAGGGCTCGGGGAACTCCTTGAAAGGGGAGGCAAAGGGAGTGTAAGAGCCAGGAAGGATTGGGGGGAACGGGAGAACAAGGCTTTCTAAATCAGTGGAGCAAACTCACATAAACGCACAAGACTGAAGCAGCGGGCACAGGCCTCCCCGAGTATGCACCAGGTCCTCTCTATGTTATGGATTTCAGTTTAGTATTTTTATGGGGCTCCTGAGTCAGGGGTGGTTCTCTGATTCTTTTCCATTCTCTTTGACTCTTTTCCTTCTGTTGGTTTGCCTTGTCATGCTTCGATGTGATGGTTTTTATTTTATCAAATAACATTTTATTCTGTTATGCTTAGTTATTATCTCTCACAAGCTCGTTTTTTTTTTTCAGAGAGACACAAGAGAAGTGGATCTGGGAGGGAAGGAAGGTGAGGAGGAACTTGGAGGAGTAGGGGGACTGTAGTCAGTATACATTGTATGAGGAAAAAAATCCATTTATTATCAACATAAGGGAAAAAGAAAAAAGATAACACTCATAAATTATATAAAATGAGTAGCATTTCTCTTTCTGAGTCCTGGTTGCTTCACTTAGAATGTTTTTATCCAGCTCCATATATTTGCCTATGAATTTTATGATTCTATATTTCTCAGTAGCTGAACAATATTACATAGTGTAAATATGCCACATCTTACCCAATTGTTAACCCAGACAGCTACAATAACATTTGTCCTGGAAAAATGCCCATTGATGCAATAATACCATGAACATCATGGGAGCAGTTGTACTTTCTACTTGGATATAAGTCCAGTTATACAGGTAAAATCCATACCTGGCATCATTGCCAACCTGGAAATCTGTGGCTAGACAGGTCACTGACCTTAGGGAACAACCTACTACTATTATTTTACAACTGGTCATAGTATTGAACATATTCCCAATGGCTTCTTATATCCAAAGTTTAATGCATCTCTCAACTCTAATCTGAGATCCTACAATTTGCAGTAGACAGATTACTATCACAGAGACTCACAACTAGCCAAAGTGCAGTGAATAAGAGACTGTGGAATGCTCAGCTCTGAAAAGGACACCTGTATCCCAGGTCCTTCTCCCAGGGCTCAGGAATCACTGTGGAATCATAGACAGAAAGACTGTAAGTGCCAGAGGCAGTGGATGACCACAAGTAAACAGTGTTCTACAGACTACAGAAGAGCATCACCTGTGAACTCACAGTCATTGTAACAGCACAGGCTGCTACAAGTACTTTAGGGGCTCAAGGTATAGGTGATGCACATTGTAAATGCAGGCTTATATTTAGAAACTGTGTTTGCTTTAGAGGCTTCAAGTTCTCATGTACGTTAACAAAAATATTGTTTTTGTATTCTTACAGTAATAATAGAAAACTAATTTCTTACTGTTTCCTTGAAATTGTGTCTAAGAAATAGTCAATGCTTTTGGAACTAAATATCGGGCATTTGTTCCTGACTTTTGATAAATTGTATAGCCTAGTGCTTACTTGCCCTGAGTGTGGAAGTGAGTGAGTGCCACCTGGGAGCTTGTGTAAAATACAAATTCTTACTCCACTTTTCTAAATTTGCTAAATAAGAACCCAGGGTACAAATGCTTTGACATGAGCATTACCTGTTTTAATATTGAACAAATTATGTATGTTTCTACATGATTCCATAAGTAAAAATACAATGATGTTTTGTCTACTATTTCATAAGAAACTGAGAACTGAATCTTCTATGCTTTGTTCAAGTTGTCCTTCTGAACTCTGTGATTGCTCTAGAAAGACTTTTATCTCAGACACAAAAATGTTAGTTCTGACACAGATGTGCCAAGGAATGGTTGTGCCAGGGACTAGAGGTAGCTCAAGAAAAGGTAACTAGACCCTGGGTCTGCAACATTCCAACCCCTCCCCCTCCTTTTGTACTAATCTTCTAATCAGCCAGTCATTCTCTATAGACACAGCACCTTTCCAGGAGTTCTTCACAGGACCAGTGCAAGCAATACTGGAGCACAAGAATGATTTAGTACAAAACCCTTCAATCTAATTGGTGAGACCATTGCATAATAAATTATATGAAATATGACAATTCATTGGAATTAACTGACTTCAATAACTGTTAAAGAAATGTTTACAAAAATGTTGAAGAAAAGTCCTACACCAGATAAATGATGATGTATTTGATATTTATTTCTTTGCTAAATGAAATGGATTTCTCTCAGAATCATTAGTACTATTGGGTTTAGAAGCATGAAATTGGAGATATAAAAACAAGAGGAATTAGAAATGTACATAGCATCATTTTCTCATTTTACCTAGTATTTTTTTTTTACCATTATACTGAAACACAGAGGAAGTATGAACTTTCATGAGCAATGAAAAAGCCAATGTAGTAACTGGATAGAACTCTCCAAAAGAAAAGAAAAGAAAAGAAAAAAAATTATCCATAAAATGTAAAAATGCTGTAGATATTTGTTTGGCACAGAAAACCTACATGTAGGTAATATTAGTGAATATGACCCAGTGCCTGAATGAGCACCACAGACAGCATAGAGAATGAAATAAGAATTAACCACAGAAAAATTCAAAATATCACCTGGCTTCTGCAATTTAAAATTCTTTCAAATTCACCTACAACTACTTATCAAGTATAGCTGTACTTTAATTCTCATATGTTGCTTTCAAATAATATTTCAATATATGCTGGATATTAAAAATACTTACGATCCAAAACTTAAATGTCATTACCTAAATTTTTTACTTTACTATTAAAACTAGATAGTTATGTTTAATTATATGCCCAAATACATTTAAAAGTGTTGATATCACCTCATATATTTTCACTCAAACAAAGGCATCTCCTCTTTTAGCTGTGTAATAATCCTGTATTTTTGGTATGTAAATATTTGATATTTTATAAAATTTAGAATATAGTGTTTCACATAAAAAACTTTACTTTGAAACTTTAAGTTAGTGATATTTATATATTGTTATGTTGGAATTATGTTATTGGTTTGAATTTGTATTGATCATGTAATTTGTGATCAGATATCTTAACCTCAATGTGGTCTTACAAACCACATTGGAATGTTATCAAAATGGACATTCATACTCCATGGCTTGTGTATAATTTCCTGCTCTCAAGTTTGCCTACTTCCCCAGAAGACATGTGTTTAGTGCTTATAAGATTGTGTTTTGGGAGGAAGAGCTTTCATCAACATCCTGGGAAGGCCCTGGGTAAGGATGTGCTCTGTGTAGTGGGAAGTAGTACTTCACATTGTAATGCTACCTGTTTTCTGTATGGCAGTGGCTAGACCTTGCTATGGGAAGTGAGAACAATGCCCTGTATGTTTCTTCAGGAATAGGTAGAGCAAACTTGACACTATGATCTAATAACAGCATCGTCAAGACCAAGTAACTTAAGAACAAATGTAACGATCACTGTCAATCCCTCTGATAACCAGAGAAAAATAAAGTAGAAAGTAAGAAGTGCATGCCACAACAAAACAAGCAGAAAGGCTAGGGAAGTGATGAAAGTGTTTCTCGAGAGCAATGATGCCCCCCCCTACAGCATGCATATTCAAATTGTATCATGTAATGTCAGTTTTACCAGTTTCTGAATAATGATAAAGATATGAGAAATGTAGTCATTGTTTATTTCATATATTTTCCTGCAGACTTCTATTTTAATTAAGCACTGTTGTAATCTATTTGCAATTGCTTTGACCTAGCAACCAATCTAAAGCTCCAAAAGCATTGACTAGCAACAGTATCATTCCAGAGAAAAGTGGTAGTTCAAATCTACAGTTAAATTTTATTCAACAATACTTAGGTTGATTTGCCTGAAAAATATGATATTTTATTTATTTTTTGTTTTGAAAGTCAGGAAGGTCATCGATTATTCATGCACTGGGAGACACACATAGTGGAGTACAAACCCAGACTTAACCACTTATGATGTGATGCCACTATTCAGGAACAATCTTTGCAGGAGATGATAGCTAAGAACATTTTACACTTTGTGTCTAATATCTACTTATGAATGAGTACATACTGCATTTGTCCTTCTGGATCTGGGTTACCTGACTCAAGATAATTTTTTCTAGTTCTATCCATTTACCTACAAATTTCATGATGTCATTATTTTTTATTGCTGTGTAGTACTCCATTGTGTAAACATACCACATTTTCTTTATCCATTCTTCAGTAGAGGGGCATCTAGGTTGTTTCCAGATTCTGGATATTATGAATAATGCTGCTACAAACAGCTGAGAACATATCCTTGGGGTGTGGTTGTGCATCTTTTGGGTATATGCCCAAGAGCGGTATTGCTGGGTCTCGAGGTAGGTTGATTCCTAGTTTTCTGAGATACCGCTATACTGATTTCCAGAGTGGCTGTACAAGATTGCACTTCCAGCAGCAGTGGAGGAGTGTCCCCCTTTCTCCGCATCCTCTCCAACATTGTGAACATGAGAAACTGAGAAGGCCGAGTTTGGGGAGGGACTGAAAGAAGAGCAATGAAAGCGATATCTTGACAGAGTGAGGCAGTATGGGGTTAGCGAGAAACCTGGTGCTAGGGAAACCCCCAGGAACCCCCAAGGATGACCCCAGATTAGACTACTAACAAGGATGGAGAGGGTGCCTGATCTACCATCCTCTGTACTCAAATTGGTGACTACTTTAATTGTCTTTATAAAACCTACATCCAGTGATTGATGGAAGCAGATGCAAAGACCCATAGTCAAGCACTTGGCCAAGCTCCTGGAGTTCAGGTGAAAAGAGGAAGGAGGAATTATAGGAACAAGGGGGGGATCAAGATCATGATGGGGAAAACCAGAGACAGCTGACCCAAGCTGGTGGGAGCTCATGGACTCTGGACTGACAGCTGGGGATCCTGAATGGGACCAAACTAGGCCCTCTGAATGTGGGTGACAGTTGTGTGGCTTGATCTGTTTGTGAGGCTCCTGGCAGTGGAACCAAAACTTATCCTAGGTACATGAACTGGCTTTTTAAAGACATTCCCTATGGTGAGAATGCCATTCTCAGCCTTGATGTGGAGGTGTGGGGGGAGAGGGGCTTAGTCCTGTCCCAACTTGTTATGCCAGCCTGTGTTGACTACCCAAGGGAGGCCTTACCCCCCTATGAGGAGTGAATGGGGGGTGATGCAGGGGAGATGGAGGGAGGAACTGGAGAAGGCAAGGGAGGGGGAACAGTGGTTGGTATTTAAAATGAAAAAAATTATAATTAAAAAAAGAATATTTTACACTTCAGAACTACAGGTGTCAATTATCTATGACTCACAAGTTGGTCCTTGTAAATTTTATGTTCTTCCCTTATAAGAGAGAAGGTACCAAAGGTACATAAGTTTACTATGAGTGTGGCATCAACTTGGTGGACTAAGAATACCTAATTAATATTTAAGCGGGCCTTTCTTCTTGTCTATGCACAACAAGCCTTCCTTTTCTTATGAAAACTAGAGATTGTTACTCATTAGACAAAGATACAGGAAGTTTATTTATTTAGCTAAATATATTATTTGCCTGATCAAATATAAAACACCTAAGATGGTCTAATAATCCAAATATCAGGCTATTTTTGAAGACTTATAAAGTCCTTGGGTATTTTAAAAAAATGTCAGACAAGACAACATTGGATTCCAATGACTTCATATACCTGCTATAAAAATTTCTTCATTGTGTACAATGGGAAAGAACATAATAAAGGGTTGTTCCTTTTTATGCAGAGTGGAAAATGGAAATAAATACCACAGACAGAAAAAGGTGCTTGATATATTGCTTTATTTTTGAAATGGATTTCAGTGAAGTAGAATCATTAGTGAAATCAGATTTATAAGTCAGAAGTTGAAGAAGTCTAGCCCAACATGAATTGGAAAGCAAATATCATGAGGCAGAGAATCAACCAACAGAGATCTTTCTCCATTCCAAATAATTGCTTAATTGTTCAGTTGAAACAGTATGACAATAATATGTAAATGTAGAGATGAGAAGACACATTATTAACAGGGTTGAATCAGCCCTGAATGGGAGAAGAAAATAGTGGGCTATAATAAAAATGATGTACTATAATAATTTTAATATAGTAACAAAATTCTCTCTATACAGGTAATGTTACTTACTAAAACTCAGCACCCATTAAATATCACATGGAGCAGAAAATAAAATTTAAGCAAAATACATTTATAATATTATCCATGTTTTACAATTTAAAATTCTTTAAACCCTTCAACAAACTACATTTTCCCATAAAAGAATCTAGCCATTACCTTAATGTTTGTTGTTTCCAAATAGTATCCTAATTTATGGTACGATTTTAAAACATCTTAATCATAAACATAATGACTAAGTGTTCATTTTCTGATTCTTCCTCTTTACTAATCACAATCTGAAATCAACTGGAATGAAATGGACAATGTATTTATAGCAAATTAAACTATTTTGCCTTTCATCTTTGAACTGTAAGATATTCCTCTATTATCTGACTTTGTATGACATGAATATTCCCATTTCTCAGAATCTGGAATGCGTCAGGATGTGTGTAAATTGACATTCTAAAAAACTTGTCACTTTATAATTTTATACATCTCTATGTTAGAATTATGCTATTGGTTTTGCCTTAAATTGTATTGGTTTCAGCCAAAATTTCTCATTGGTATTGCTTTAGCTTTGAGTCTTATAGCACACTGTGCTATGAGTCTCGTAAGCAATGCTCTTGACATACTTACTCTAACTTGTAAGTGTGCATATGATTTCTTTTATTCTGTAAACAAGTTCCCAGATGGACATGTGTAGCTCTATCAAAATTGTGTTTAAGAAAGATGATTTTTTTTTCCGAGACAGAATTTCTCTGTGTAGCTTTGCTCCTTTCCTGGAACACACTCTGTAGCCCAGGCTGGCCTTGAACTCACAGAGATCTGCCTGGCTCTGCCTCCCAAGTGCTGGGATTAAAGGTGTGCGCCACCACCACCCAGCTAAGAAAGATGAATTTTAAACACTATCTAGAAAGTCTTTATTGTTCACATTGCCTGTGCTCATGAGTTCATGAGCATTCATAATACTTACTATGGCCTTTATGCCTTATAACTTGCAGGAATCTTTTAACTGTATATTGTCTATTGCATTATCATATATATTTTGTAGATCTATGATAAAGCCAATGTTAATGACCTTAGAAATAATTTATGGTTGAGTAGTAATTGACAGGCTAAGATAGAAACACAGGGATCTCCCTTACCTCTAAACCCAGACAGTCTCTTAACTGGGGCAGAGAATATCTTTCTCTTATCAGGATCTGAATGAATAATATTATTCAGAAATAAAGCATTGATTTCTTAATTTGAGTTTTAGCCTGGTTATTGGCTCATTTCTCTTCTTTTTTACACTTTTAGCATCGATAACTTTTATTTTTTGAGAATTTCATATGTACATATCTGCATTTTGACCAAATTCACTCCCCTTTCTTCTCCTTCAAAATAATATGAACTATAAACACATTATTATATATATAACATATGATTCAACAGAGTTGGGATTAGCTGAGTACTAGGAATAATGGTTGTCAGGCCAGGAGAGAAGACTGATATACTCTTCCCAGACCCACCTCTTGATTGGGTTTAATCAGTTTCTTTTGCTTTCCAGCATTTCAATAAGTAATTATACTTCCTGAATAATGAGGGCTATTGAGATCCAGCCCCAAATAATCCTCTCCCAGGGTCTGCAGGAGAATCTGCAACCAGCTGGAAATCTAATTTTAAGGATATCAAAAGAATCTACGCACACTATGCTCTTTCAGTCCGTTTACTTTATTATTCTATATAAGCTAATTCCCTGTCTCTGATTTCTCTGCTGTTCTCTCTTTTTTCTACTGCTTCTCTAAATCTACAGCTTCTTTTCAGCTCTCATTCTTCTCTCTTGCCTGACTTCTCACTTTTCTAACTGGAGACTCCTTGCAATCCTGAGAAAAATTTCAAAACCTCCAAGGTCATAGAGCCTTCCTAGAATAGAGGATAAGGAGCAGAACCATTACCATAGTAAAGCAAGGTTCCAAGGTCTCAGGACAAGAGGTAGGGGGCATAGTGCTCAGTGCCACAAACTATGAGACATAACTTTTTGTCAGCAGACTTGGCAAGTGAAGAATTGGCAAGCTTTTCTTAGGTTGATTTGTGTTAGTAACCTTGATAGGCACCTGCGATTCTGACCTTGTGCATAACTATAAAGTTTTAAACCATCTTCCTGACCACCCACAGATATATGTGCCCATAAGATTAAGATGTAATCATGAGATTACATATATACATTTTATGAAAATGCATGGTAATGGGAAAATATATCTGTTGTTGTACAAGAAGTTTACAACAAGAAACAGCCAATTCATTCAAAAGGCAGTAATTCCAAAACATCTTGCATGATGGTATCATCCACCAGAAACCTTGGTTCTGGTAGATTGACATTCTGAACACTAGTTGTCACCTGCTGTATACTGTTATATTAAATTGGACTTTACTTTGATCTGATGGGTTAGTTCTCTTTCTTTTTCTCAACTGACAGTACCAGTAAGTTTTTTTTTTTTAACTAAACACATATCCAGATCCATCTTACCTCTTTAAACATTTCTTGTGGTTAGTAACCCCAAGTATTATAAGGTAATCCTTTTCCAGCATCATCAACATCATACTGTGGACGATCAGTATTAGTGGGTACTACTGGTGTTACAGTTGGCGCATATCGGCGATGATGTCTCTGCAAACACAGAAAGAGAAAGTTAAAGATTTGAGACTACATGACTATAACTACTATATCTGTCATTAATGAATTGTATGGCCTGGAGTCATTGTAGATTTATGTGTGAGTACATGAGGCTATTCATAGAGCTTTATGAGATTTTATATTGTATACAGAAGATCAAGTTTCAAAGAAGGTAAAAACAATGTATTTATAGCTTATTAGTTTTTTTTATTTACAAGGTAGACAACTAGTGAAAGGAAAACATAGAAAATGAGCTTTAAATCTCTTTTATGATGTTATCTTCATCTGACCACCCTCGAATCCTTGAATCTACAGGGAAGTGACTTCAAACTTAGAGTTTCTCTACAACACTGTTGAGTTCTATCAGCCTCTGATCTTTTGTGCTGTTTATACTTATGACTATTTCAATGAACCCCTCTTCTGCCACAGGTACCCTGAATCATTTTAAGCTTTGTATATTGTGTATTAGAGAAGAAATCTTGGAGATATCACATTGATTTGATACAATTTAATGCAGTACCAAAAAAAAATGTCAAGCTAGTCTTAGTTATCTCCATTATCTGCCACTCTAACCAAAAGACTGGAAAAAGAGAAAATGATGTGTCCTGCAATAGAATGTTTGGGGAAGAACATGAAGGGCACTTGAAATCATGAAGATACATGACAACCTTATGCAGAAAAGTATTCACAGTTTCCTCCCTAGTCTCTCTCTCTCTCTCTCTCTCTCTCTCTCTCTCTCTCCCTCTCTCTCTCTCTCTCTGAGATAGGGTTTCTTTGTGCTCTGTGTAGCTTTGCTCCTTTCCTGGAACTCACTTGGTAGCCCAGGCTGGCCTCGAACTCACAGAGATCCGCCTAGCTCTGCCTCCCGAGTGCTGGGATTAAAGGCGTGCGCCACCACCTCCCGGCCCCTCCCTAGTCTCTTAAGATCAACAATGAACTGAAAGTTCAGCTAATACCCTAACTGTCATCATAGAGCCTTTGTCCAGTGACTGATGGAGGCAGGTGCAGAGATTCATGGCCAGGCACTAGGCTGAGCTCTGAGAATCCAATTGATGAGAGAGAGGAGAGATTCTGCAGGCAGGGGACGTGGAGATCATGATGGGAAGACGTGCAAAGATGACAGGCCACACTAGTGGAAGCCCATGAACTGTAGACTAGTGGCTGTGGAGCCCCCACGGGACTGGAATAGGTCCTATAGATTTGGAAGACAGTTGTTTGCTCGAACTGTTTGGGGGGCACCCAGGTAGGGGGATCAGGATCCGTCCCTGGTACATGGGCAGGCTTTTGGGAATCCAGTGCCTGTAGTGTGACGCCTTTCAGTATTAATTGTGATATTTCTGCTTGGCCTTGCTCAGCCTTGGTGCAGTGGGAAGGGGCTTGGACCTGCCTAGGCTCAGTGTGCTGGGCTCTGCTGACTCCTCATGGAAGACCTTGATTTGGGAGATGTGGAGATGCTGGGTGGCTTGGGAGAGAGGGCTGGAGGGTGGGAGGAGAAAGGAGGTGGGATCTGTGGGTGGTATGTAGAGTGAGTAGAAAATTTCTTAATAAAGAAAAATGAAAAAAATATTCATCTCAGCAAAGATAGAAAGCAAAAACAGAACATTTCAAATTCTGGCTTTAGTGTCAGCTAAATAATTACCAACTTTAATTTTGTGTCTTTATTATAATAAATACGTTCTCTGTTTTAAAACAACACATGCTTAATTTAAATTCATCAAGTGTTCATGCTATTATGAGTCCTACAGACTCTAATTGTCTTTGACAAACTACCAAGTCATATATTAATACACACTTCTAAGATAAACATCACACAGCCATTCAGTTTTTTAAACATTTCTGCTTTATGTTTTCATTCACTACCAAGGATGCGTTAGAAATGTGTGTTG
Organism: Peromyscus aztecus; assembly: GCA_902168405.1. Classification (NCBI taxonomy): domain Eukaryota; kingdom Metazoa; phylum Chordata; class Mammalia; order Rodentia; family Cricetidae; genus Peromyscus; species Peromyscus aztecus. The sequence continues at coordinate 2,598 of CABHPQ010129488.1, read as the reverse complement.
CTGTAGATACAGGGGTAAAGATGACAAACACACATTGTGTAATGTAGTTTATAACATATATCTATACTGGGAGCTATTAGTGCTTGTCAAGAATTAAATAATGACTTTTTTTTTTACTTTTCATGAAATGAGGTTCCAGAGGTGTATGTGATTTCTACCATTTTTAATTGCATAAAGTATTATCATTAAAAAAAAGAAATACAACTACTTAGGTGAAGACAAATACTAATGAGAGAATGTTGGGAGCCAGAACAACACAAGACTTCTTAGAAGCCCCGATGAAAGGACAAAAGGAACTTTAACTCTACGTCCTGGTCCAGGAAAGACTTGGCAAGGACGGTCTGAACCTGGAGTCAGTACCTCTCTGCTAAGTTTGGACATTTCCCTCCTGCAGATACAGGGTGCTGTACTTCACTGTAAACTAGCTTGGTACAAGACACAGCTTGTGTAAGACCTCCTGAGCCCAGGTTTTATCTTCCCTATCTTCTACCTTCTCATTCTCATCCCTAGGTTACTCTCTGCCTGGAATCTTTTATTGTAACAACCTACTGGTTCAGCTCAAGAGAAAGTGAATTTACTTTTAACAGTAAATTGGTTACCTTAGAGTGACATTGTAGAATGGTTCCCTAAATTATTTCATAAGAGATTGAGCACTTTTATAGAGAATCAAAAACAAGTGAAATCTTTGGAGACATTATTTGTTGGTGATACACGTTCATATTCACAAAGTACTATTGCTTCTTCCTATGGAGTGGATGCTTGAGAATAATATATAAATTGTACAACATAATCAAAACAGTCCTTACATGACTTTTCTCACCATTACTTCTATCTCCATGATCTCTCTCACCATTATCTCTCTCATTATGCTTAGACTGTTTCTGCAAAAATGAAAAAGAAATGTTAATAATTCAGTTCATGGACCTGCTGTGGTGCTACAGGTCTTTAATCCCAGTACTTAGGAGGCAGATGAAGGTGGATCTCTGTGAGTTCAAGGCCAGCCTGGTCTACAAAGCAGATGCCACTATATCTCAAACACACACACACACACACACACACACACACACACACACACACACACACAATTCAGTTCATGTATGATTATGAAGTTCCCAAGTCAATGAGAAGATCTTACCTTTCTAGAATGGTCAGCAGTCTAGGGGGAAAAGAGAAACAGGAATTAGAGAATACACACCACTTTTTCTCATATTGACTTTAAATTTGCCATTTTTTATATAATGATATTGGAAAGCATTAAAATTGGACTTCTCTATTAATAATTTATCCTATTTAGTAATCATTTACTTTAGTCTATATATCTTTAAAGTGTGCACTGTAGTGAACTTTAGTTCATACAGATGGAGGAACGACAATGGAGAGGAAAAACTGAGTTTTTCTTTTACAAGGATAAATAGTTAAGTGTTCAAAATCTGCCCAATACTGAAATATTTGGGTTATAAAGTCCATCCTTATCCATTTCTTTATATTTTATAGTTGAATTTTTTCTTCATGTATATTTTGTAGAAAAATGTGACAAATGGTTTTTTTTCCGGTTTTTTTTTTTTTTTTTGGAGATAGGGTTTCTCTGTGTAGTTCTGGTGCCTGTCCTGGAGCTCGCTCTGTAGACCAGGCTGGCCTCGAACTCACAGAGATCCTCCTGGCTCTGCCTCCCGAGTGCTGGGATTAAAGGCGTGCACCACCGCCGCTGCCTGGTGACTAATGGTTATTTTATAAACAATGTTTATTAAAACATTGTTTCGGAGGTGGGGGAATTATCACGTTTTTATTCCACAATTTTCAAATTCTAGATATAATTAAAGAGAGAACGAGCAGTAGGAGGCAATGGAAGCGCGACAGTGGTGGGGTGTGCTGGAGAGATGCAGGATCTTTTCACTGACACAGCAGCAAAGAAAGATGCACCGGGCAAATCTACGCTTTCATGATGGTGTAAAAGGCTCATAACTTCAAGTCGGAAAAGACAGCTTGTTAGCTGGAATAAATGAGCTGTAGAAGGTATAAGAGAAAATTCCCATTGAGATGTAGGACACCCATTGGGGTTCATTATTAGTAATCTCATTCTGTGCTCAGTCTCCTTACTTCACATGTACCAGAGGTTTTATTTTTTTCAAGTATAATTTCATCAGCTTTCAATTTCTCCGTTATTGATTACTTTTCCATTTTTTTTCATATGAAAACACAGTTCCATGTTTGGGACTAGTTACTAAGAACTTCTAGATAATGTGTAAACTTACATAGATTGATTCCAGAAAAATCAATGCATGAAAACATTCACAGTAGTAAAGCTTCATTCAAATATAAGTTACTCAAACACTACTCAGAGTGTTAAGAACAAGAGCAAATTTTTGGTTAATTGCTGAATGCCCCTTCTTCACACTTTCCGGATGTACTTACCAGCATGGAGACAAGGAGAGCCATGATCAAGGCAAAGATAAGGAGCCTCATGCTTACTGAACCCTATAAAAGCACAGGCAACATTTTATAACCATCTTCTTTGCAGCTTCCACACAAAGGCATTGATGACCATGCTGTGCTTTTAGTCAATTGTTTTTTTTTTGTTTGTTTGTTTTGTTTTTTTTT
>CABHPQ010129485.1:0-19116 GCA_902168405.1 Peromyscus aztecus | reverse complement strand
TATCTATCTATCTACCTATCACCTATCTAACTATATATGTATGTGTGAGTATATGAGTATTTACCTGGAGTTAACTCTTTGCATTTGGTTGCATTGGTGAATATATGTTTTTTGGAAGTTTAGGTGCAGATCTATGTCAGTGGCAGTATATGCTCATGAGTCTGTGCCTGTATGTTATTTGTATCTATGTGTCTGCATCTATGAAAGACCTGTAGAAGACAAAAAAGAAACCTCTTTAGATACTTTGATAAGTATTAGCAAAGGATAGAAATAAACAAAATAAGTAAAACCTTTGATTTTGACCTTTACTATCTAATTTCAGTTTCAATTCTATGAATTTGGTAGGCTGATTCAGTTCTAAGAACTGATTTTCCTGCATAAAAATGAACTATGCTTTAAGAATTAAAACTGTCCCAATGCCAACATGATATAAACTAGTAAAAACATTTTAGGAATCTATTCGGATCTCTTTAAAGAAACTGAACTGACTGCTGCTCAGAAATCTTCCAGTCCCATTCCTCGTCATCTACAGCCACTACAATTGTGCACATATGCTCACTGAAACAATATATTATGTTTGAGCTTGAAACCCTAGGCCACAACTAGAACTCCTCCAAGGTCACAAGTAACTTCAGTACCTACACTTGCTAGAATGATACATGGTCAGGAACATGAGCACGCTACAGGCTTGTAATAATATGGATGATTTTCATAAATATAATGTGAACATAAGAAGCCAGACACTAAAATTTTCATATGATTTCTGTAACACATGCAGGCAACTCTAATCTAAACAAGAAGACTTCTACAGGTTTAAAAATCAAGATATTGTTTATACTTGTGTGCACTGGTTTAAAAGAGAAATCTCCACCATAGGCTCATATATTTGAACACTTGGTCCCCAGTTGGTAGTGCTATTTGAGAAGGTATGAAACCTATAGGAAGTTGACCCCTGATAGAGAAGTATGCCACGAGAGCAGCCTGTGAGGGTTTAGAGCCTCACCCTGCTCCCTGTTCTGTCCCTCACTCTGCTTCCTGAGTGTGGACAAATGTGTAATCATCCAATTTCCTGCTCCTGTCAATTGCCATGCATTCTCCACCATTATGGACTTTTTTCTATATAACTGCAAGCCAAAATAAACTCGTCTCCTTAAGCTGCTTTTGGTCATTACACTTTATCACAGTAACAAAAGCAATTAGTAGATTGAAGATGAGCAGATGAAGATGAAATTGATTGATAAATAAAATGCTGATTGGCCAGTAGCCAAGCAGGAAGTATAGGCGGGACAAAGAGAGAGGAGAAGTCTGTGGTGTGGGTGGCTGAGTCAGAGAGGCACTAAGACGCCGTGATAAGGAGCAGGATGTAAAGTACCAGTAAGCCTCAAGTCACATGGCAAGATACAGATTAATAGAAATGGGTTAATTTAAGATTAAAAAAAACCTGGATAGCAGAAAGCCTGAGCCATTAGGCCAAACAATTTAAATAACATAAGAGTCTGTGTGTTTATTTTATAAGTGGGTTGCAGGACCACCAAGGCTTGGTGGGACCTGGAGAAATGCTCTCCAAATACAATGATGGTTAATTGTGTGTTCATTTTCTGATTTATCAGGGACAAACAAACCTTGCTTTTCCTTTTAGGTTGCTATACATCAATGTATGTTTTAAAGCAGAGTGGCAGTCAGTTATAATTATCATATAGGATAATGCAAATGAGCATGATACAGATAACCTTTAGCACTGTGCCTCTGTGATAAAATTATTTTCAAATTATAAGTGACAGCCTACACAATGGGAAAAGATCTTCACCAACCCCACATCTGACAGAATGCTGATCTCTAAAATATATAAAGAATACAAGAAACTAAACATCAAAATAACAAACAACCCAATTAAAAAATGGGCTACAGAGATAAACAGAGAATTCTCAACAGAAGAATCTCAAATGGCTAAAAGACATTTAAGGAATTGCTCAACATCGATAGTCACCGGCGAAATGCAAATCAAAACGACTCAGAGATACCATCTTACACCTGTCAGAATGGCTAAAATCAAAGACATTGAAGACAGTTTATGATGAAGAGGATGTGGAGCAAGGGGAACACTCCTCCACTGTTGGTGGGAGTGCAAACTTATACAGCCATTTTGGAAATCAGTATGGCAGTTTCTCAGAAAATTGGGAATCAATCTTCCTCAAGGCCCAGCTATAGCACTCTTAGGCATATCCCCAAGGAATGCTCAATCATACCACAAGACACATGCTCAACTATGTTTATAGTAGAATTATTCATAATAGCCAGAACATGGAAACAACCTAGATGTCCCTCAACTGAAGAATGGATTAAGAAAATGTGGTACATATTTTCTTATGTACTACTCAGTGTGAAGAAAACGGAGTACTACTCAGCAGTGAAGAAAAATGACACCATGAAATTTGCAGGCAAGTGGTTGGAACTAGAAAATATCCTGAGTGAGGTAACCCAGACTCAGAAGGACAAACATGGTATGTATTCCCTCCTAAGTGGATAGTAGATGTAAAGCAAATGATAAACAGACTACAACCCACAGCTCCAGAGAAGCTATCTAACAAGGAGGACTCAAAGAGGGATGCATGGATCACCCTGGGAAGGGGAAATAGATGAGATCTCCATGAGTAAACTGGGGATGAGGGATGGGTAATGGAGGGTAGGGGATGGGGGATGAGAACATAAGGGAACAGGGTGGTTGAGCTGGAACAGGGATGGAGTGGGAGAGTAGTGAAAGAGATGCCATGATAGAGGGAGACATCATGGGGATAGGGGGCAGCCGGGTGCTAGGGAAGTTCCCAGGAATCCCCAAGGATGACTCCAGCTTAGACTAATAGCAATAGTGGAGAGGGTGCCTGAACTGGCTCATCCCAATAATCAGATTGGTGAATACCTTAACTGTCATCATAGAGCCTTTCTCCAGTAACTGATGGAAGTAGATGAAGAGATCCACAGCCAAACACCCGGCCAAGCACCAGGAGTCCAGTCAAAGAGAGAGAAGAAGAGCAAGGGGCATCAAGATCATGATCAGAAAACCCACAGAAACAACCAACCAAATCAAATTAGTGGGAACTCATGAAATTTAGATCAACAGTTGTAGGGCCTGCATGGTACTGGACTAGCCTTTCTGCATAGCAAGACAGTTGTGTAGCTTGAGCTGCTTAAAGGATCCCCTGGCAATAGTATCAGAATCCATCCTGGTGCATGAGGAGGTTTTTTGGAGCCCATCACCTATGATGGGACACCTTGTACAGCCTTGAGGCAGGGTGAGGGGCTTGGACCTGCCTTCTACTAAATGTACCTCCCCATAGGAGGTTTTACCTTATTGTAGGGAAGAATGGGGAATGAGTTGGGAGTGGGAGGCTGGAGGAGCAGAAGGAGGGAAGAGGGGGATCTTTGATTGGTATGTAAAATGAATGAAAAAAATCTTAATTAAAAAATTGTAATTGACAACTGCTAGTTAGTTGAAGTTCCAACTTACAAATCATCTGCTTCCTTAACTAAAATGAAATGAAGTAATATAGAAAATGCTAAGGTGCATCATATGTTAGATATCATTATGTGATCATATATATACAGATATAATACATTTTATTAAGGGTAATAATTAGAAAGGATCAATATTAGGGGTCTGTGAGTCTCATGATATAATTTCACAAGATCATCCCTACATTACAACTCTGCATCAACAATCAGCCTTGATTCCACTTTTAGCTAAATGAAAAAAACAAACAAATGAACAAACATTTCAACAGAAGAGTTCAAGATCACTATAAAGTATTCCCAGTGTTTATTCATGAGTAATACCAAATAGGGGTCACCCCTGGTCATTTCCCAGAAGGTCTAGGGATCTCCGTGTGTTATATGGCCTGGGATTCTGCAAACTGTTTTCAAAATGAGGAAGGCTAGCATCTTCTACATCAGAGATTTTCACAAGTGCAAAAATCTTTTAAACTCAAGAACATCCTAGCAGATGTAGCACTGTGTATCAGCAAAGACACGGAATGGAAAATATTGCTCATTTGTATATTCCCAAAATAATAGAATGGAGATAATAATTAATAGCTATATTTATACCCCTTGATTTAATTAACTTCAGCTTAGATGTTTGCAAACATGTGATTTTATGTTTGGGGAAATGTGTCAATGTGAAAATTAGTCATTAGTACAGAAACTGAAGAAGAATAGAGGCCACCAGCAAAGGCAGTGCCTGGGCTAGTTCTCAATGTACTACTTCTGGAAGTTTTGCCCATAGAAATCACTGATGATATTTTATAACACAAAACTCTGGAGAGGTGGAGGAAAAAGCAGGGTAGATGGGAAAATGACGTGAACAGAGGGTGGAGTAAGCTTTCATCTGAGGGCAATCTAAGTCACATCCCTACAGGACAAAAAGACAGTTTATTGAGGGGTGGTGGTGTAGTTTTAAACTGGCTCATTTTCAACATATTTTCCCAAGGAAAAAAAAGATTTTAAACAAAACCCAAGAGCAGGAAAGTGGAAGATGAAATATATGAGGACAGAATATATTTTACTTTAAGATCAAGGTACTCCAAGGCTCTTCGTAAAATTAAATGAGGACTACACAGTGTGTGAAGAAGGGATTTTGAGAGGGGAAATATTTGCAAGTCATTAAAATACTAAAATGAAATTCATTCTATGTCTTTATGTAAATTTATTTATGTAAATAATGTATATATAATGTCTATGTGAATTATCTGTATTTATCATGCTGTACCTTACATACATACGTGTGAATGTTTGTGTGTATGTGTGTGTGTGTGTGTATGTGTGTGCGTGTGTGTGTGTGTGTGTGTGTGTGTGTGTGTGTGTGTGTGCAGTGACCAAATTAGGGTCATTGGCATCCCCACCTCTTCATTATTTTCATTTGTTTGTGATGATAATGTTCAAGACCTTCTCTTCATTATTAACATGTAAGTTATTAAACCTGTGCTGCTGTAGAATGCTAAAAATTACTTCTTATATCTATAATACATATCTGTACCTATTACTCAACCACTAATCCCTCTATACTTCCCACCTTCCAGTACTCATTATTTGACTCTATATTTCTATTATATATAATCATCCCCTCACAAGATTTCAATCTTTCTTGTCCTTGAATAATAGGCCATGACATGGAGAAAGGTAAATTCACATAGTCTTGGTAGGAAAAGAAAGGTATAAGTAATCCATTAGAAACCTCAGATAGAAGCATTTTATATAAAAGAAAAACCTATTCTACTGCTGCATGTATATAATATATATATGTATGTATGTATGCATGTATGTGTGTGTTTATGCACTAGTAAAATAGTAGAATATATATATCCCAAGAAAATAAAATTCGAAAATTAAAAAGATCCTGTGTGCCTAATCTTTTTACAGTATTTTCAGCATCTAAGATATGGAATCAATACTGACACTGAGAAGCAGAAAAAGATAAGATGACTATGATCACTTTAATAACACTAGGGATTGAGCCCAGGGTCCTCTGCATAGTAGGCAAGCTTTCTGGTACCAGTTTTTCAGTCCTTTTGTTTACTTTCTTTTTGGATAGGGTCTTGCTAAGTTGGCTAGACAGGCTTTCAACATGTGATTTTTGCCTCATTCTCCAGAGTACATGGAATTACACACTTGCAATAACAGACCTTTCTTAACTGTGCTTTTTTGAGACTCAATTTAAATTAGATTTATTTGGCAAACAGTGAAATGGTTTCAGGATGAGAGGGTACATCAACTGAAATGCTAGGCATAGCTTTGAGCTACTTCTAAAATGACCCTCTAGTTTGGATTTACATCTCCTGATGCTTGAAGCTGATGAATACACATTACATCTGTGTGGATTGGTCACAATCAACAAAATGCACATTCCTCAAAAACCTCATTGGTGTATTAGTGTTTTTCTTCGGGCTAGTTAGAACTGGGAACATATAGGACCAGAGCTCCTTGACATCAACCGTGCCAGAAGCATGCACTCTGAGAAAGGTCAGGTGGGGAGAGAAACCTCATATCAGAGTTAATAATCATAGCCCTGCTTCACTAATTAATGTCACTGACTCATGTGGTGTGAAAACACAACTTAAAAGGATCTATATCAGCAAGAAGTCTGTTCTGGGTAAGGGAAGAAGCAGGGAACTCTTTACGTAACTAAGAATGAAGGGGAATCTTTAATATTCTGTTAATTACATCTTTCACATCTATAATTTCTGAGCAGAGCAAGGAGGCAAAATCAAATCAGTGCTGCCATGACACAGTGGTTCCATTTTAATTAAACCCCCCACCTTCAGATTACCTCCTGTTAGGGCATGTACTGGAATCACCCTCAGTCTCAGTCTTAACTTCTAGTTTTCCCCTTTAATTACAGCATGACTCTTTTTAACCTTGACTTTTATACAGTAACCTTACAATGGAACAATTTAATACATAGTACCCATAAAAATGCAGGAATATGGGTTTCTTAAATGGGTTCACATAAATTCCTGTATACATATACATATACACATACAGTCCTTCAAACAAGGCATTGAGAATATATAACACTGAGACTTCCTCTCTAGGACATGTTAGTTCCTCATAGGACTCTCCCATTCTGAAACTGTTCATATACCTTACAAACTAACTCATTTACCAATCACAGCATCAACAACCCTTCCTATTGAAAAGAAATACTATGCTATGAGGGTAAGCTTCTGGCACAGAAGGGCATGCAAAAGGAAACATTCATTTGGATGCTAATGATACAGCTCCATAGTAGGGAAGTTGCTTAGTGTAAGGAAGCCCTGTGTTCCAACTTCAGGGTTGAGACATGCATGGCTTTGGGATTGACCTGACTCAGGTGACAGGGAATGAATAAACCAAAGACACATACATAAAAAGCTGAGATTGGGTGGTCTGTGCACTCTAGTGGAGACACCAGCAGCCTGGAAAAGTAGTATGTTTAGTGTATGCAGCTGAATGAGAAAATGGATTTATTATATACAGGTGATCAAGGAGTCAGGCTAGCTAATCCTGATACGGGGCTTCTGTAAAGGAGCAGTGTCAGGCTGGAATCACCTGGGTGGAAGAAGCTATGGTTAATAATTTCTGTACACACTGTCAACATCCATAATTGGAGCAAGGCAACGCTTTGTCATTTCCCTGATCCTTACTCAGGGTCTTGCCATCCCCATTGGTATGATAGCAATGGGGTCCTTAAGATGGCGTTGCTCATGTCAACAATACACATTCACTCAAGACTTCATCTTCTCTCTTCACTCCAACACAACAACAACAACCCACACACAGAGACATGCATACACATACACAGAATTATGCAAAATATTCAGAAGGTGGTAAGAAAATAAGTCTGAAAGTATTAAGATAAACTGAAACAAATCAATTTAATTGTTTCACATATATGTCTATTTCAGAAGGCATAAAAATCCATTATGTATAAAAAGTTCACCAGTATATGTGCACATTTGAACTATAGTGAATTGACTGCATAAAGCCTGCTCAGTGGGCTATTTTTATGTTTGGGAATACCAAAGCAAATGTTTGTGGATTGAGAGTCTTTTTATGCTTCTGTTGTAAAGAATTATAATCGGTTATCTATTATGGATTCTACTCTATAACCATTGATCAAATCTCATAACCCAGTTTTGTAACAAAAGGATATAAAATGCAGCATCACATATAAACTTCACATATCACACCATTTCTAACAAGCACCAATTACAAATGATAAACACAGGGTATATTCTTTGCAGTCAACTCTGGAATAGCATCAGTTGTTGCTGAATTGCCACAGTATTAATTTGGACACTTTCTAATTGTCCTTTTCTTTTTACAGATACGAGCTAGTGTTAGAGTTTTAGTTTATGAGATACATTTAATTTCTTTTGTGTAAAGAAAACAACGATAACGGCTTTTAAAAATACAGTGCAGAGTTACAAATAAAGCTTGAATTTGCAGAATTGCTAAACATTGAGTCCTTTTGGGGCTGTGGGTATTAATAGTGCAAAAATGCTGCTGCATACGGGGCTGTTTGTGTGAGTGGGCTTCCATCTATGAATATCTGTGTATATCTTTTTGAAACCCAGTACACACAAACGAATTGCAAGAGGAATGTAAAAACATTTTATGCAATGAGTCATCCCACAGTCCCTGCTTTGTTGCAGGGCAGTCATCACTGCACATTAATTTGGATGCTAACTATGCAACCATGAAAAACACAAAGGCAGAGGACCTTGCTTACCCAAGGAGAGGCTTTAAAGGACTCACTGGGTGAAAACATCTGCAGTGCCTATTTTAAATCAAGACCTCTAAATTACATCTTCAGGGAGAGTAAGCTACTCGACGCAGTGAGCTAGAGTCTCATCATGAAACTAGATTAAGAGAGAAAAAGAGAAGAAAAAACAGAAATAACCAGAGAGGAAATGAAAAGAGCAGAGGAGAAAAAGTGAAAGCAGGGTGCATGTGCCACAAATATCTCTCCCTGGGCACAACAAAGGCATATATTAAGGTTTCCAAGGGTAAACAGGTGCTGTGAGAAATTACAGCAGTCTGGTGTTGATGCTATAAACAACTAGAAATGTATGAGAAAAGAGAATAATTGTGTACCAAATACAGTGTTCTCTCTCTGCCTCTGGAAATTTCTTCTTATCATTCAATACATGAGAACAAATATAGTGACAGTATTTTTTTTTCAGTGTAAAATACACATAATCTAAAGAGGGCACTGTGTTTACACACTTTGCAATGAGGGTGGGGGGACCTGTGCCTTTCAAAGTAGACTGTTCCTGTAGGATTTCTTAGTGCTGTGCAGATGTTAATAGGATGTATTTTCCTGCTTGAGGCAAAACATTAAATAGACAGTGAGATAGTCAATCAAGGCTCACATTTCCAGAGCATGTACACTGAGGCAAACTCATAGGTTCCAAAGGCAGTTTGCAGAACTGGTGCCTTAGACTCTTCAAATCAACTGTCTGATGATATATTACACTTAAGAAAACAGCACATTTTAAGTCATTAAAATACTCATGTAAAACTTATTCAAAGACTAATACAAAAAATAATATTTATATTGTTTATTAGAGTTTAATAACTTAGACAGAGGATTGAACTTGATCAAACTGGTCCCTCTAGCCTTGAAGCTTTTCCTTTCTATATATTGATACAGTTTAATAATACATGAAATAAAACCACTCGGAAGGTCAACATTAAATTTGGCTTTGAAAAACATTAAGATATTAAAACTTAAGAAGGAAGGAAAAATTGTAAATAAATGAAAAGTGTTGGAAATAACTGGAAACATGTAGGCATTTGTGTCGACAGAAAAATTCTGTGAGAAAGACCAGCTAATTAAATGGGGCAAGGCATGCAAGGGTTTCCAGTAGGACTAACATGCTAAATGCCAAACCCTTGGCAGCATAAATTATGTTGTTGATACCATAGCAAGTATGTAACCATAAAAGAACGAGATATTTGTAAGCATAGAAATGACTTCCTAGAACTAGTATAAGAACTAGGAGACAATTTCCTACATGAGTGAATGCATGCTGTAATACAATGATCTTGGGATCCAATCTAGCTCAATCTAATATAATAGAATCTAATCAGCTGAAGTACCTCAGTATTTGTCACCATGTAAATCAGCCCAGGTCACCAGTAGTTCCACCATCTTACCACAATCATTTTTCTATACCACCATGTATCACAACATTGGCCTGAATGTTTATTTTCCCACTAGCCCCAGGAGCTCTTGTGGCTGATACTAGCCACTTCATCTACCACCAAGATTCCTATCTACCATGCTGTGGTCTGGATATGTCCATTCCAAAGGTGTTTTTAAATTAATTACTTTTTTATGAAATTAAAAGATGAGGCTTTGGAAAAGTAATTAAGTCAGGAGTTTCTTGCCTCCATGCATAGAAAATTATCTTAAGGGAAGTTTGGCAGGAATGTGTTGTTTTGCTGGGTGAGGACAATGTACATCTATCCTAAGTTGGGAGACAGGAAAGTATTAAACACAAAGGTTCTGGGAATAGAAAACTCTAGACTTTAGGATCCCCTCTATTAAACACTGCATGCACTCACCATTTATATTTTTTCCTTAACCTCACATTGTCCAACAAACAAAAAGAAAAAAAAGAGAAAAAAATCATCTATCGAGAAAGATTTATGAGGTTCTTAAGGGATGATATCTGCATAGTGTAAGCATATACATCAAGTAGGCAAAAAAAATAATAAAATAAAAGAATAGATGAAAGAGAGAGAGAGAGAAATGCTGCATATTTTTTGTTGTTACATAGTTATTTTATTATTCACTGTTTACTGTTCACAAAAATCTATTGAAAAGATTAACAGTTGGTGATATGTAGGTGATGCAAACTTCATATTAATTAGTTTGCATGTAAAGGTAATTCAGATATATAATGTAAAGCAGTTCTTTTTTCCTTCTATTGACCTTGAGCCCTGAAATGGAATTTATTAAATAGTTAAATATAAATGAAGCTCTAGAGCCAAACTCACAGTAGAGGCCACCTGTTCTGAGCTGTTTAACTCCAATGAAACAGACTTATCTTAGAGTTCTTATGCTATAGGAGAGATTCCCTTCTAAAACCTTTTCACTGAAGCCCATTGAAAGGCTGTGAATCTAAAGAAGCATTCTCTTAATGATAAGTGTCTGCACTGCAGCTGAAAGTCTTTTGGACTACACGCTGCTGGAGGGAAGCATAGACCCACTGCTTCACATAGTCAGTGATGAGCATGGCTCCCCCAGAGCTGGTGGTAAAAGTAGTTCTACCATAATGGAAAGCTGAAGTGGGCCTAGCCAGCAGACAAAGATGCCATTTCAGTCCTAGTCACTCTGCAGTTTAAAGCAATAGATTCACAATAAGACAGATTCACATGGAATAAACCTTAAACAGTTTACAATGTGTATAAAAATATATGTAGATTTGGAAGAGAGAGGAAAAGGAATATAGACAGTTATATAAAGAAATAGAAACTTTTAAAAAATAAAGTCTTTAAAGAGAAAGTAAAAGTAGTATAAAAAATAAGCTACGTAAAGATGGAAATCACACAAAGAGTCTGATTATAATGTCTTTGGAATGTTTAACTGCAGAGAGACATTTGATTGTGAAAGCTGCTGAGATAAATCAATATAAACATTTTAAAGGTATCTTGACTTCAAAATTTGTGTTTAAGGATATGTTTCTTTGGAAAAAAAAGTTCTGCTTTTGTTTCTACAGAAGATGAGAACCTGTGGATTAATTCCAGGCTAATATAGTTTGATCAAGGAAGACCCCCTGAGAGGCCCAGATGATCCAACCTCCAAATAGTTTCAAGGCAACTAGCTCAAAAAATACAACATCACAGACTATTCAAGTCAGGATTTGACCATAATTCTTAATTTTCTCAGGATCCCTATAAGAATACAGTGCCCTCTATCAGCAGGAAGTAGCCTAAAAAACTATGCGCACATTCCCCAAAAAATGTATTATGGATGTTTGTCTTTGTTTAGGTTATTGGCTACAAATTGTTATTGGTAATAGTTAATATCTTTCTAAAGAAGAAAGGGAAATATGATCTAGAAATATAAGATAAATATTTTACATTTTTATAGATTTTAGTTGATTGATACAAATTTGAAGTTAATTTTGTTATACCGTATGTATATTTCTACTCTTGTTTAAAGTATTTTATTTGTGGATCTCATTTGAAATTGTAGTATATAATTGAGAAATACAGACTAATAGTCATCTATGATAATCAAACTTATAGTCATGTTAGTTAAGTTTTCTAGATATACAATAGATGTATTTCAATTAGGTAGGTAATCTTCAAACACTTCAAAGACCTACAGAACATTGCATTTAAAATGTTTTAAAAACTTAGACTTTTCTGGACATTGAGATATGTCTGCTCCTGGCAGCACCCATTTACTTCAAAGAGAAAGATGGGCATTGAAGACAATCTATATAGAATTTATCTTTTTCTTGGCAAATATAGTCATTTAGGCAAGAAACTGTTCTTGCCTGGACTGCTTGACAAAATGTCATATAAACTGGACATGCAGGACCCATAGGAAGATGACCGCGGAACTTTGCAAGGCAAAATGATCCTTCAGGTTCCTGCTTTGCAGAGGAGGCTGCCAGATATTCTACAGTACACAGGAAGAAGTGACTGAGAGACTCTAGACCTGTAGGCTGAATGTGGGTGTTCCAATGTTGCAGAGGAACTTTGGGTGATTGTCCAGACAACCAGGTGTCTCTGTCATTCTAGATTTTTGGAAGTTGGTTACAATGTACTTCCTGTTTGCTTAGCTAATATTATATCCTTCTGGGGTCTTTGATGTAGTTGAAGAGTAGATAGTTATAATTTTCTTTGATTATGATAAGAGATAAGTTAGATGTGAAACCTTAGAATTACAAATATAAGATAAATAGAATATTTTCTTTGAATGTTCCAAATATAAATAGACTAGATATAGTAACTGTAATTCTAGCTTGATAACTGTTTTGTTATATGTAATTTTACTATGTTTAAGATAAAACCTTCCTTTTTGATTAGACAGAAAAGGGGAAATGCTGTGAGATAATGCTGTTGTACACTGGTTTAATAAAACACTGATTGGCCAGTAGCCAGGCAGAAAGTATAGGTGGGGCAAGTAGACTAAAGGAATGCTAGGAAGAGAAAGGGCAGAGTCAGGAGTCACCAACCAGACAGAGAGGAAGCAAGATGTAAAAGCAGAACTGAGAAAAGGTACCAAGCCACATGGCTAGATAAGAATTATGGGTTAATTTAAGCGAAAGAGCTAGTCAGTAATAAGCTTGAGCTAATGGCCATACAGTTCATAAATAATATAAGCCTCTATGTGTTTACTTGTGTCCAAGCAGCTGCGGAACTGGCAGGTGAGAGAGATTTGTCCTGACCGTGGGCCAGGTGGGACACAGGAAAACTTTCAGCTACAGTGCACAAATGCTTGTGTGTATTTATGTGTGTGTGTGTGTGTGTGTGTGTATGTGTGTGTGTGTTTTCGACATGGAACAGTATTTCTGAAGTATCTATAAGAAGAGACATACACATACATATTATATTTTATATATTATATATTGTATGAGTGTAAAAGAGACATATACACATACACTATATTTTATATCATATATATGTATATTGTATGTGTGTGTTTAAACCCTCTTCTTACACAATAACCACAGCATCATATTAGAATTTAAGTACATGACAATTCATCATATGGAGACAAAGGTAAACACATAAGACAGGAGGGTTAAAGTAACACTGACAGATTTTTTTTTATTGCATTAAAGTCTATAAAATATTTTTCCTACTTGTTATATCAGTTGATCCTCCCAGAGGACAAGTCAAATAATTATAAATATTATGTCCACTTCATAGTAGAGAGATCAAATGCTTTAATTAATGTCACAGAGTTATTCTGTGATACAGTAGGTACTAAATGTACAGTTTCCAACTTAAATATCCTTTTCTTCCATTATAACTTTCTGCAGAAATTATGTGAACACAAGACAGACAGATTGATGATTAAGAATATAGTAGAAAATAAAATATGTATGAATACAACTAGCTCTGCCAGTTTCAACCAAATCAATTTCAATGTATCCATTTCTAAATATTATACAGTAGTAATTGCATAAGAGGTTTGTGGTGGATTTATCTGACATTTTTTATCCATAAGAGATTTAATGTCCCTGATTTAAGCCCAATGAAAAGAAAATGCAGAAAGGTGTATAGATCAGTCCAGTGATTTCAAAATCTAGACAAATTAGATATTTTGCTTCTTTACCTGCAAGTGGCCATGTCAGAAGAGCAGCAAGTGGCAAATGAAGTTCAGGATGTTGGCCCACCAGCAAAGCTCTGATGGGTGAATCTCAGATAGCCAAAGCCCCAAGGGCTTCTGCCCTAGAGTGTCTCTTCCTACTGCTGTGCCTTTACATGTTTGATGCTGCCATTTTTCCCTGCTATGGTATGAATGGGCATGGGGAGATATCCACTGCCTTTAATGTAGTGAGATTATCTCATGGAAATATTCTGTTCCACTGGACGTTTTTACCTGTGGATTATTATGAAGATGATTTCCTCCTAAGCTGTACTGTTTAACTAAAGCAATGATTTTATACAACAATAGTGTTAGTTTAAATAGAATTTTGATAACTGGGGATCTTAAACAACTATAGTAAAGGATTATGACAGAGATTATCTTAGTGGGAAAACTAATGTAGATAAAAGCAAAATATGATGTTGCCACTGCTCCTGATAAAGCAAGGGCTGCAGAGGATAGAAGATAAGAACAAGAAAATGTCACTTGTTTCTTTTGAGGGGCCATATGACTGTGACTTAGGTTAATGATTAGGAAAAACAATTGTGTCCCAGAAGACAAGTTAGCTCAAGTTCTTTTAATCTTATTTTTGAGAGATGTGTTCATGGGTTTCGGTATGCATCATGGCTGAAACAAAGTTTTAAGTATGACTTAAGGTTAGGTTAAGATGATTTTTGTTAATGGCATTGAGATAAAAAAAACCTTGGAATATAATTTAAAGGCATACTTTTAATAGCTCAGTGAGGGACTCATTGAGGTCAGGGACCAGGAACAATGGTAGCTGGCTACTGGTGGCTGACATGCCTTTCTTGCTAGGATGGGTTGGTGAACAAAGGCAGTGATGAATTACTTGTACCCATTTTTGCCCTTAGTTGGGGGGCGGGAGGGTGGAGAACAAGGGAATCCGTGGCTGATATGTAGAACTGAATGGTATTGTAAAATAAAATAAAATAAAATAAAATAAACTGTTTAAAAATGGATATGTACCCTAAGGATTTAAGAAAGAGATGACTGGTTCTTTCTCATATATAAAAGTTTAAATTTGTGATACTTGTAAGATTTCTTGTAAGATTACCTTTTGAGATAAATAATAAAATGATTGGTCCTTTCTTTGTAACTGCAAAGTGCAAACTGCCAGCAAAAGAACTAGCTGAGAAAAACACCTTTTTTGCTTACACTCTGTTAATCTATAACAAGTTGCTGGGGTATGAATATTTGTGGGTTCTCAGGACAACTTGCTTTTCACCTGTAATATGTAAAATGCTTAATCATGTAAGGGATATGAAAAGCACACTGCTTTTTCACTTGTATTCATTGTAATCATTCACTTGAAAAATAGAATGAAACCATATTGTAATTTTTATATTGCTTGAAAGACTTTGCTGGGGTATGTAAGCTGTAAGGGAAAAAAAAATAAAGACGAGAGAAGCGAAGAAAAGCACCAGGAAATGTATATAAGAAAAGATGTAGAAGGAAGGCATCACGGAAAAGTTAGAAGGAAGATATCAAGAGAGAGGCAGAAGGGATACATCTGAATAGAAGCAAGAAAAGAAATAAAGAGAAAGAGAAGATGATGGAGAGATCCTAAAGGTGTGTGTGTGTGTGTGTGTGTGTGTGTTCCTTTTTTTTTTCACTGGCCCCAGAGAGTTAAGTTTTGTCCCTCTCACTGGTCCCAGAGAATTAAGTTTTATTCCCTCATATAGAAAAGTCACTTTGAGTGATTAGTTCACTAACTCTGTGGATCCTCCTCAATCCCTGATCTGCTGAAGACTGGTCTTCAAGGCAGCCATACTTACCTCAATATCTAGGATTCCTGGTGAACAGGAGAAACCAGAGTAGCTTTTCTCTGAAATCCTCCCTTCAAACAGTTGTTGCTCAAGCCTTGTATCTAGATGAAGCACTCCCTAACCTAGGTCAGTGGCCCTTAGAGAGACACATCCCAATCAGAACATCATCCTTTGGATGAAGCTGGGAGACCATGTTATCAAAGCAATTTTTTATTTGGAGGAGGAGATACTAAAAGGGAGAGGACATAGAATAGAATGATATAAAGGGGGTAAGAGAATACTGAGACAGGAAAGATTAAATGGGTTGAGGGATAGGAGGTCAGGCTAAAGGAGTGAATTCTACCCTTGTGTAATCTTTTCTCAACAAAACAAGAATAACAAAATATAAGTTAAATGATAATCTTATCTTTTCAAGTCCTATAGGCTACCCATCTCATTGAGACAAAAGCCTTTAGTTCTTCTTTAGGCTTGGTATGCTTTATCCATCCTCAATTCCTGCTTCATTCATTTTCTAGTCTGATTTATCTCCCTCACTATTTCTGTGTTAATTGTAAGGGAAACCCTAGTATGATGAATTATATCACATGGTCTGACTATT
The DNA here is from genome assembly GCA_902168405.1 of Peromyscus aztecus. Classification (NCBI taxonomy): domain Eukaryota; kingdom Metazoa; phylum Chordata; class Mammalia; order Rodentia; family Cricetidae; genus Peromyscus; species Peromyscus aztecus. The sequence goes on along the minus strand of CABHPQ010129485.1, from coordinate 2,861 downwards.
CTGTCTCCTAAAAAAAAAAAAATCTCCCAGATATCCACAGTCCTCATGTCCTCCTATCTTCCTGGTCTTTTTTTTTTTTTTCAAATGCCTCTTTCTCAGAAGGATGTCGCCAAACAAATTATTTCAGATATCACATGATCTTTTTGAAACTTCTGTTCATCCTTACCAACTCCACTTTCCATTGTCATATAACCTTAATCTCCCTCAGCTGTACTCTGTAATTTAGCTGACTTTCTTTTACTCTGCCATTTCCTCCTGACTTCACAGGCATAGAAATCCTTACACTGTTATCCAAATATTATGTCTGAAATTGATCCTGTCTCACAGTTAGTGCTTTATTATACATTGTTAAGAGTTGCATTGAATGTTAATCTGCTTGCATAAATGTTATATTTGGGTAACTAAAAAAGTATCAGGTCCATAAATGTCTTATGTCGTTGAGTAAATAAGAGTGAGAATTCCTATTAAGATTGTATAAGTTCCATATGCTTTAAAGTTAGTACATTATTACTCATTTCATTACAAAGTGCTTGAGTCAAACCAGCCACCATGGAATTCCACTGCCACCTGGATGTTCTTTCTCAGTGGCAATAAAGAAGTGGAATGATGGTTTCCTATATCATAGAAATACACATCCATTCCCTTGTAAACATACATGGAAACATGGGCAGGTTGTGGCGATTCTGCCTACTAATGCGAATATTTAAAAAGGCAGATGAAGAAGTATCCATTACATGAGCAACAGTGGAAATATGACTTTAACCAGTGAAAACAGCTTAAACAGAAGAGTAGCTCTTACATTAAGGATTCAGAGTTGGCACACTACAGAGACACTTGCACATTCTAAGTATTGCTATATTATTCAAAACAGATAAGAAATGCAATCAGACCAGAATTCCATCATGAGATGAATGAATAATGAAGATATGACCCATATGCACAGTGGATATTATTCAACTATAAAGAAAAATATAAAATCATGCTATTTTCAGGAAAATATATGCAACCAAAATCATTATACTAAGTAAAGTAAGACAGACACAATGATAAATATTACAAGCTTATTTATATATCAAGAATCTTGACTTAAATATGTATGTGAGGGCTGGGGTCATTAAAGTACAAAGGAGACCCTAAGGGTAGTGCAAGACATCTTTAAAAGAGAGTCACAGAGTATATGTCATGCAAAGCTGTCGGGGAAGTATTTGGGAAAAGGAAGGAAACCTGCAAGAAGGGGATGGGGTGGTACTACAAAGTAGTATGTGGGCATGTGTATGAATGAATAAGAAGAAAGTATAGTAATACATATGTATGAAAATGCTTCAATAAAGCCAATTACTTCACATGGTTATGTTTTAAAAAGTTATTTAATAAAAAGAGTAGGAAGAAACCATAGTATGATGTCAACTAATGTGGTAAAAGGTAAGCTGTTGGGAACCAACAATACCCTTTTACTATTGAAGTTAATGAGATCAGAAAAAAAGTGACAAGGTCCATATAAGATTAATTATTGCACTTTCAAGCTGCAATATGGCCATCTGCAAATATCAAAATAGCACACATGCTTTATATATGCTCCCCCATCATCCACTTCTCTTCCTCTCCTCCTTGACAAAACAGTGGTTTACATTACACAATCAAGTGACTCCTTTCCCCTCTAATATGAAATTGTCTTTGTCTTAATTTCTTGGGAAATCTGGACAAAAAATCAGAGGCCTACAGTCAGGAAACATGAGTCTTATATCCCCTCTGTCCCTCCTGCTCTGCAAGGTTGTCTGTACTCTCTGAAATCTTTGAACAACTTCCAGTTCTTTTAGGATGATTTCTGAAGGTTTCCTCCCCTGGTCCATGCAATCCTCCCTCTCCTTGTCTAGTGATGGTGATAACTCTTGTGTCTCTAGATCTGGTCTACTTATTACTTAACCCTTGGTGTTCCACAGACCATTCTACTCTTAAAAAGCCATGCCTTTATCAAACATTTTTTGAAAGATTCTAGTTAGGAACTTACCATGTATTTAGGTTTATTGAAACAATTTTATTTGGGGTTTAGTTTTCCTATCTGTAAAGCAACAATAATAATACCCACCACCCATGGCTTAGAATTTATTAACTTTAAAGTTTTTCATAAAATACCCAGTGTAGTAGATGACCTGGAAGAAAATGTTCCAACAATATGTTGGCCTACTTTGCTTGCAGCTCATCACAGTGCACAGTAAGCACTAGCCTGTTTGCCTTCTCCCAAGAGAATGAGGAGTTCTCAAGGGCAGGGCCACAGGCACACAGATCAGGACCGAAGCATCCAGCAGGTGACCTGGAAATGTCAGTTAAATGATCATGAAGAGAATACATCCCACCTTCAGCAGAGACAGAGCTCTAAAACCCACCATCCCTAGGTGAAGGAAGAACATAAAAACTCATAATTTGAAGATGTTATAATTAGAGGTCAGCATTGAATTGAGAAGACTGCATTGATATTTTAATCATATCTGGCTAGCAACAGAGCTGAGAATCTCTTTGTCTGTGTCTGTCTCTTTCTTTTCTTGCCTATGTGTATACAGATAAATTCAAGATAAGTGGATGGACTGGTACTCAGGCAGAGAGACACATGATGCAGAGGAGGGGGTGGATCACACTCAACTCTGTAGTGTGACACATTTTCTTCAGGAATGACACCCGGAAATGAACTGTAACTAATTAAATAGATAATTGCACCAATCCACTGTCAATTACCTAAAATCTGGAAAAAGATTAAACTATTAAAGAGTTGATTAAATTAAAGAGCCTATGATTTCTAAATCTCGGCAGTTAAAAGCTCGCTTGAAATTGACTAAGACATGATTTCTGAAGTTGGGTCCCCCCCC
>CABHPQ010129484.1:2809-14002 GCA_902168405.1 Peromyscus aztecus | reverse complement strand
AAAAAAAAAAGATACTGAAGACATAAAGCTCTTTAAACCAAGACCTGGGGACAGACTAACAGAAGGCACAAATGGAATATTATAGAATCTGAGAGAGACATAGAGTAATAATTTATTAAATGATTATGAAATATTTTGTGAATCTGCTCTGTGAGAACTAAGCTGAGAGAATTAAATAACAACCAGACTGGAATTCATTCTGAAAAGGAACTGAAGCACCATGGGCAGTTTTCATCAAGATGGCCAAGTGTTTTATAACAGGTGGAGTTACCAAATTTCATGAATTGCCCAGAATCCAGTCACGATGAATAGAATTGCTAACTCTAAGATCATGAACAACCCTAAACTAACTCACATGGTATTTAGGGAAACTCACTCCAAAAGCACCTGCATAGAAACTGAATCAAGTTTCTCCTTGAAATTCATTCTCAAGAACTTCATCTATTTTGTTGTTGATATTTGTATGATTGCTTCTTAGAAACTTTTTAAACCCAGAACTCAGATACACACAGCAGTAAGTCAATACAAAGTTCCAGATGCTTGTAAAGAAGCCATTATCAGAAACCAGTAATAGTAACAGCAAATGAGATTTGTAACATAGTGACTGCCTTAGTTTGGATTTTTATCACTGTGAAGAGACACCATGACTCTTATAAAGAAAACATTTAATTGGGGTGACTTGCTTACAGTTTCAGAGGTTCAGTCCATTATCATCATGATGGCGAGCATGGCAGCATGCAGGCAGACATGGTGCTGGAGCTGAGACTGCTATATCTTGACCAGAAGGCATCAGGAAGTCTACTGAGTGTCACACTGAGGGAAGCTTGAGCAAAAGAGACCTCAAAGCCCGCCCCAACAGTGACACACTTACTCCAACAAGGTCACACCTCCTAATAGTGCCATTCCCTTTGGGGGACATTTTCTTTCAAACTACCACATTCTACTCCCTGACTCCCAAAGGCTTATAGCCATATTACAATGCAAAAAACAAAATGCACTCAGTACAACTTCAAAAGTCCCTGTAGTTTATAATAGTCTCAACTTGTTTCAAAGTCCAAAGTCTCTTTTGAGATGTATGATAATCTCTTAACTGTAATGATCTGTAAAAGTCAAAATCAAAAATCAGATCACATACTTCCAAGATATAATGGCACAGAATATACATTACCATTCCAAAATGCAGGGAAGGGAGCATAGTGAGGAAATATTGGACCAAAGCAAGACTGAAAACCAGCTGGACAGACTCCAAACGCTGCATCTCCATGCCTGATGTCAAAATGCCCTCCACATCTCCAACTCCATTCAACTTTGTTGACTGCAACACACTTCTTTCCCTTGGGCTGGTTCCACTCCCTGTTAGCAGCTCTCCTCAGGAGGTATCCCATGACTCTGACATCTCTAACATCTTGGGTTCTCCAAGGTAATCCAGGCTTCACCTTCACAGCTTCACACAATGGCCTCTCTAATAGATCTCCATTCAGAGATACCCCTGACACATACTTGACCTCAGGAGCTTTATTCCCTAACTCCTCTCTTCTATCCTTAAGTCTAAAGCCAGAACCAAGTGGTTGAAGCTGCCAAGTTCTGCTGCTTGCTAGGGCTGGAACATGGTCCCTCATTCAACTACATCTTCACCAGTTTTCTGTCTTTCACTGCCTAAGCTTGACTGTCCTGAAACTTACTCTGTAGACAAGGTTGGCCTCAAACTCAGAGATCTGCCAGCCTCTGCCTTCCCTATGCTGGGATTAAAGGTGTGCCCCACCACACCTGGCTCTAAGCTTTTCTTTAGTTTCTTTCCACAAATTGGAAATTTACCTGGGTGGGATTTTGGCCTGAGGTTGTCACTCCCTTTATTCCACTTCTTAATCTGTTTATCTCCCTGAACACAGAATTTAGCTCCATCCCACTTGCTGGTGCTCTTTTTCTCCTCAAAATTTTCATTTTGTAATTTACCCTGCTCAGCTTGCTCCTTTTCATTATAAATCTTCATTAGGGTTCCCACTAAAAACCACACAACAGAGTCTATACTAGGCTGTTTTGAGATTTCCTCTGCCAATGGAATTAATGCAAAATTCTTCATGTTAGCCTCAGGCAGACTCTTCTCACAAGGGCAAAAGGCAGATACTTTTTTCATCAAAATTTCACAAGACCAGTCTCTAGGCCATGTACTAACATTCTTCTCCTCTGAAACCTCTTGATCCCCACAGTTCATCATCACATTCAGCACCACTGTCTTCCGTGTTCCTACTAGTATGTCCCATTAAGCAATGCTTAAAGCATTCCACTGCTTTCCTAACCCAAAGTACCAAAGTCCAAATTCCTCCAAATGAAAACATGGTCAGGCCTATCACAGCAGTACCCCAGTCCTGGTACCAACTTCTGTCTTAGTTTGGGTATTATTGCTGTGAAGAAATGCCATGACTCTTATAAAGAAAACATTTAATTGGTTAGCTCACTTACAGTTTCAGAGGTTCAGTCCATTATTACCATAATGGGGAACATGGCAGCATGCAGGCAGACATCATCTGTCCTGACCAGAAGGCAGCAGGAAGTAGACTGAGTGTCACACTGAGGGAAGCTTGAGCAAACGAGATCTCAAAGCCTGCTCCCACAGTGACAGACCTCCTCCAACAAGGCCACACCTCCTAACAGTGCCACTCCCTTTGGAGACCATTTTCTTTCAAACCACCACAGTGATGTAAAGGCTTTAGATATGCAAGGCTATGTACATATAGAACATGACCATCCCTCCCTTCATCTATACCCTGCTTCACTCCTAACATCCCCATCCAATGTCACTTTTCAGTGTTTTTATGGGCCAGGTATCAATGCTAAGAATCACAGCATATTTAAAGGGAAAATGGATACTACCAGCAGTCTGATACATAGTAAATCCTCATCCATTTACTTGATAAACACTATTTGTACCATTTAACACCAACACTTACAGAACTTTAGGGTCATTTGAAGACACTCACAAAGTGATGAATAGTTTAAATAATCCGAGACATAGTCTCTGCTGAGGATAGAAAAATAGTATTCTTCACTTTTGTTTCAGTTCTTACACTATAAACATGTGTCCTTTTCAGTCTGATTAGTATTTTAACATCTTTCTCTACTGTGGTGGTGGTTTGAATGAAAACGGCCCCCATAGGTTCACAGAGAATGGCACTATTAGGAGATGTGACCTTGTTGGAGTAGGTATGACCTTGTTGGAAGAAGTGTGTCACTGGGGGTGAACTTTGAGGTTTCAGAAGCTTGAACCAGGTCCAGTTGGCTAGCCTCTTTTCCTCTTGCTTGTCAATCCAGATGTAGAACTCTCGGTTCCTTCTCCAGCACCATGTCTGCCTGCCTGCAGCCACGTTTCCTGCCATGACAATAATAGATTAAACCCCTAAACCTGTAAACCAGCCCTAATTACAAGTTTCATTATAAGAGTTGCCGTGAGCCAGACGGTGGTGGCACACGCCTTTAATCCCAGCACTCGGGAGGCATAGGCAGGCGGATCTCTGTGAGTTCAAGGCCAGCCTGGTCTACAGAGTGAGATCCAGGACAGACACCAAAACTACACAGAGAAAACCCTGTCTTGAAAAAACAAAACAAAACAAAACAAAAAGAGTTGTCGTGGTCAGGGTGTCTCTTCACAGCAATAAAAACTCTAAGACATCTACTTTCTGCTGTTTAAAAAAGCCTCCATGCCAGGTAGTGGTGGTGCATGCCTTTAATTCCAGCACTCGGGAGGCAAAGATAGGTAGATCTCTGTGAGTTCAAGGGCAGCCTAATCTACAGAGTTCCAGGACAGGTTCCAAAGCTACAGAGAAACCCTGTCTTGAACCCACCCCAACAAAAAAGCAATAAAAAAGCCTCCGCATTGAACTGAATGGCTATATAATGTTCACAAGAAGGCTGAGATGACCCATGAGTTGTGGATGCTGTTGGCCAGTGGCTTGATGGTCACAAATCAACAGAATGTAGTAAATAGGATGTCTTTAAACTTAAGATTATATATTGATCATCTAACAAAAAATTGACCAGAGACTCACAGGGACTTAACACTGTTTCTTGTCTAGGGGCAATGCATTTGTTAATTCGGTGTCCACACAATGTTATGAAACTACTACTCATTATGAGAGCTAACTATGACTGAATTGGATTTGTCACCCACACAATAACTCAGGTTGGTTCCAAAACCCAAGAGCTGACATTTTCCTCTCTTCACATTCTCACACATGTTTTGAATCAATATTTTCGGTGTCCATTTCCTCTCAGTCAGCTATATATCTCTTTTGCACTTTTCATTGAGATGGAACCCGACTTGAGAGATACACATTTTTAGGCTTTTTTAGGCTTATACATCTGAACACCATTTTATTTCTTACTAGAAAACTTATGCATTCTCTTTCTCCATATTTGCTTCCTGGATTTCTCCCTTGTCACTAGAGATGTGAGGGACTGTGTGTTGTGTTGAGTTAGTGAAGGTAATATACAGGAAACTATCCCAAGTTCAATGCCCCCTATGAGAAACAATATAAAATTGTAAAGCCTCACCTGGGGCTGGAATGAATGATTAAAAAGAGCCAGAAACTTGATGGACATTTTCAAGCAGCATAAGAAATATCATCACATTTTTTTCCAAAGCAAATAAGAAAAAGTACCATAACCACAAAAGTATAAATCGAAAAGAACAAATATGTTTTCAAAAATCATAGGCTCCATATAAAAGTCATTGTTCGAGTCCAGCCCTCAGGATTGTTAAAGCTTCTCATCTCAGTCCTTTGACAATGAATGAAAGGAAAACGAACATAAGGTAAGGGTTCTATTGTAGAAATGGAAAAACTGAGTGCCCAATGACAAGGTTGATTATTTAGTAGTTTGTCTATTTGTTATATATAAAACTCTTGATTGGGAAAGTGATAATGTAACCACACACACACACACACACACACACAGAGAGAGAGAGAGAGAGAGAGAGAGAGAGAGAGAGAGATCGAGAGAGATCTGCCCCTTTGGTTCTTAAACTCATCAGAAAGTTTGCAGCCACATTGTTTTGGGGGGTCAAAGAAAAATTTTCAAAGACACTTATCACTTACATAAAATATTTAAAGTACAATAGAAAGCATGTCATTACCTTTTCATGAAGACATGCTGAATTTACCAAACATTACTTTACATCTAGGCTTTCTGGATTTAGATTTAACTACCTAGGTTCAAATCCTAACTCTGCCTCTCACAGGCTGTATCACCCCGGGAAGATAATAAAAACAAACAAACAATCAAACAATCAAACAAAAGGCTACCTCTTAGCAAGCCAGGTGTCAACCAGCTAACGTAGAGCTGAGTGTGGAACGTTTGCAATAAATATTTCAGCATCTCCAAGAACTAGCTACGAGAACAAGGAGTTGTATTTGCCAGTCAGATAAATACAACAAAGGAGTATGCCCTAAGACAGAACAAAATCAGCTAAGGGAGCCGAGGCAAGAGACAGTGAAACCTGGATTAATCAGTTCCAGGTAACTCCAGAAGGGAGACAGTGACAGAGAATGGGAGAAAGTGACGCAACATAGGGGTGACATGAACATCAAACTGGAAGGTGAGACAGAAAAAAAAGGTGACCATGAGATCATTGTTTAGGAGTTCAAATAGTGGGGTCCAGTGAATAGCAGGGGGTAGATTCATGGTGCCCTTGAAGGACAACAGTAGTTGTGACACAGCTCAGCATTCACTGCTGTGGTTTGAATGTGCTCCCCACGGGTCTGCACCAGGTCCTCTGCTCACATAAAACAGTTATTAGCTTAGTATTTGTATGGGACTCCAGTGTGAGAACGAGTGGATCTCTGACTCTTGTGCCTGCTCTTGGGACTCTTCTCCTGCTGTTGGGTTGCTGTGTCCAACTTTGATATGATAGTTTTTGCCTCATCTTATTATATTTTATGTTGTCATGTTTGGCTGTTATCTCTCAGGAGCCTGTTCTTTTCTAATGAGAGACAGAAAGGGAGTGGATCTGGAGGGGAGTGAGGGAGGAGCTTGAATGAAAAAAAGAAATAAAAGAAGGACAGGACTGCTCCTAGGTATGGGGGAGGAGAAGATTTATTATAGAGATGAGGAAGAAAACATGAAGAGGCAGAGACATCTAGGAGAGTCTAGAGTGAACATGACACTGAGCCGGGCCATGTGAGGAGAGAGGGAAAAGGGGGAACCAGGAGACCAAGAGACCAAGATGCCGAAGGGCAAAGGAGAAAAAGGGCCAGCATAGCCGAAATGGCTGGATTACATAGGGAAGAGCCCCTGGGGGAAGGGCAGCCCAGCCCAGGCCCTAGGCTGGAGAACATTAGGGTAGAGGGAGGGGCACACCAGCCAGACCCTGAAACAGGTAAGACTGAAGGATGCTGGGAGAACCTGGTTGCCAGGTCCACTTGGATATGTTAAATAGGCACCTCATTTAGCCTTTTGTGTGGGTCTGAGACTTAAAAGAATTGAGAGGAGTAGAGGGAGGGAAAACTATAATCATGATATATTGTTTGAGAAAGGAGTCTATTTTCAATAAAAGTGAGAAAAGAAAAAGAAACAATTGGAAGACATAAGGCATACTGATGGTAACTTACTAAGCCCGAAAGGCTAAAGAATTTGCAAGGCAGCTGGGCGGTGGTGGCGCACGCCTTTAATCCCAGCACTTGGGAGGCAGAGCCAGGCAGATCTCTGTGAGTTCGAGGCCAACCTGGTCTACAGAGCGAGATCCAGAACAGGCACCAAAACTACACAGAGAAGCCCTGTCTCGAAAAACAAAAACAAAAACAAAAATACTAGAACTTAAACTTAAGTCAAGGCCTTAAAAAATTAAAAAAAAAAAAGAATTTGCAAGGCATGAGCGCGCACACACACACACACACACACACACACACACACACACTGAGAGAAAGAGAGAAAGAGAGAGAGAGAGAGAGAGAAAGAGAGACTAGTTTTGTAGTTTCCCCCAAAGTACTCTAGAATGCCTCAAAATTAGAATAAGCAGATGTATGGCACCCCAATACCTTAGACAGAAAGCTGAGAAGCCCACAGAAAGCAGCAGTCCCGGGCAATCTGTCAATCACCCCAGTCCTGAGGACCTCTTCCCACAGTTTGCTCTTAATGAGCCATTACACTTCCCTGTGTGTAAGACAGTTTCATCCAGATGTCCTGACATCTGCAGCTGAAAGTCCTAACACACAAGAGGGAGTAACTATCTAATTCCTTTCACTGCCAGTGATTGTGGCTTTTATCTAAAGTTAGACCTGGGATAGCATTTCTGAAGATAGATCACAAAAGAATGAGACGTCGTCCCAGCAACCAAGTGGCTAGCACCTCTGCAGGGAGAGCAGCCTTCCCATCAGATGTCCTTAACACACAACCTCACCCCACTGGCCTGCTGGGGAAAGTGTGTGCAGATCACATAGCTGATAAGAAATTAGTCACTATCTGGAGTTCATAAAGGACATTTACAGCTCAGTGATGGCCACAAACACAGTTCAAAAGTGGGCAAAGAAATTAAATTGATAGTCATTAGAGAAATGCAGATTAAAAGTACAATGAAATGCTGCCTTATACGCATAGGAGTTACAGCAATGGTGTATAAACATGACTATATATTTACAGACAGTAAGTATTGTGAAGATGTGCAGAAACCAGCATGGCGGGGCATTGTTGTTGTGGCTACAAAATACAGAATCACTGGGAAAGAGCAAGGCAGTTCCTGAAAGAGTCAAACACAGAATTACTCGTGAACTAAAAATATGACACTGAGTCTTCACTTGAAAGAAATGACAGCTGGGACTTAAACAGACACTTGCACATAAGTGTTTATAGTAATATTTTTCATAAGAGCCAAAAAGTGGAATCAACCCAAAAGCCCACCTACAGATGAATGAATAAATGAAATATGTGAAAGTACAATGGAATATTATTCAATCATTGATTAATTGCTACAGGGTCTCACAGTATAGCCTAGGCAGGCCTTGAACTCCCAATCCTCCTGCCTCATCCTCACACGTGCTGGGATCACAAGTGTGCACCATCCAGACTGAGGATCAGCTTTTAAAAGGAATGAAATTTTGATACATACTACAACATGGATTAACAATGAGAATATTACAATTAAACCAGACACAATGGACAGACATTGTGTTGAATGATAGCAGGTACTCAATGAACAGACAGTTGTATAGACACAGAAGTATAAAAGAGGATACCAGCTGCTGAGGGATATTATAATTCAATGGGTACAGTATCTGAGATGGATGTTGGTGATAATCATACGACATAGTGACTGTGCATATTGTCAATTGGCTGCACACTTAAAATGGTAAGTTTTTACCACATTAAAACAAACAAGCAAGCAAGCAAATATTGGAGCAAGTATTGCAGCCATTGTCAGGGCAAGAGGGCTTCTCGACAATAAGAGAAAACACTGTAGTTACCAATGTGGACACCACAGTGAAAATGTAAATTATATTTAACAGCTCCCAAGATTAGTTGATATCAAAGAACCAAATGGAATAAAACGCACACGAGTACATGGAAATCAAACTCATCATTGCCAAAATGAAAAGCTCACTATTGGTCTGAAGAGCTAAGTGAAGCCAGCTGAATAGTGAACCAGTGAACTGGCAGATCAAGCAGAAGGATTTTCCCAGGATTCAACACAAAAAGACAAGATGTAGAGGTATAATGGGAAAGATTCAAGACGTGACAGAAACAGCCACAAGCTATGCTGCTGGTATAATAGAGGTAGAATTGAGAACAAGGAGATGTTATCAAGGGAATTACAGGGGGCATTTTCCTGAGTGGAGACTCGAGTCTTCTAATTAAAAGAAGAACACATTGAGTACCACTCGTGAGGAAAAATACAGTTAGACCCATGTAGGAAAGAGGTCTGAATTCTAAGAAAAAGAGAATCTGAAAGTCTCCAGCAAGGGACTGGGAAAGAAATACTTTTAAAGGAATGCAAATGAAGTTAACACCAGAATTTTCATCTTAGATGGATGGCAGAGGACAATGGAACATTTTGACAATGCTGAGAAAAACAATTTTGAGCCTCTAATTCTATATTTAGCAAGCCATCATTCAAGCCTGTGAGCAAAATTAAACTATGTTTAGACAATTAGGGCCTTGAAAAGTTTATAGTCTGAACTTTGTTTAAAATAATTACCTGTAGGCAAAAAGAAAAAAATTGCAAAAATAATTCATGAATGTTCTAGTTACTTCCAAGTCATTGTTGATAACATACTTGAAAAACCTAATGTAGGTACCTCGTAAGAAAAAGAAGGACTTAGAGGTTAGCTCCTGGGCTCCCCTCAGAGTGGAGCCCTCAGCCTCAGGCCATCAGACATTGCCTCAGGGGGAGGTAACTTGGGGTTGTCACTTTCTTTGAATGGTTTTCGCACAATACCTAGCTACCTGAGGAGACAACTTGAAGCCCAATCTTGTCTTAGTCACTGTTCTATTGCTATGCAGAGACACCATGAGCAAGGCAACTCTTAGAAAGAAAGCATTTAACTGGAACTTGCCTACAGTTTCAGAGGGTGAGTGTAGCTAGAGTTTTCCTGCCTGGCCCACTGTCAGGACAAATCTCTCTCACCCGCCAGTCCCACAGCCACTCAGACCCAACCAAGTAAACACATAGAGACTTATATTGTTTAAACTGTTTGGCCTAATGGCTCAGGCTTCTAGCTATCTAGTTCTTACATCTTAAATTAATCCATTTCTATAAATCTATACCTTGCCACGTGGCTCGTGGTTTACCGGCATCTTCACATACTGCTTGTCATGGCGGCGGCTGGCAGTGACTCCCTTCCCTTCCTGTTTCCTCAATTCTCCTCTCTGTTAGTCCCGCCTATACTTCCTGCCTGACCACTGGCCAATCAGTGTTTTATTTATTGACCAATCAGAGCAATTTGACATACAGACCATCCCACAGCAGGTGAGTCCATGATCATCATGGCAGGAAGCAGACAGGCATGGTGCTGAAGCAATGGCTGAGAGCTTTACATCCTGACCCAAAGGCAGCAGATAGAGAAAGAGAGAGAGAGAGAGAGAGAGAGAGAGAGAGAGAGAGAGAGAGAGAGAGAATGAGGGAGGGAGCGAGAAAGGAGAAAGAGAGAGGGAGAGGGAGAGGGAGATAGAGAGGGAGAGGGAGAGAGGACAGACAGAGAGAAGGAGAGAGGGGGAGAGAGGGGGAGGGAGAGAGAGGAGAGAGGAGAGAGGAAGGAGACTGGACCTGGTATGAGTTTCTGAAACCTTAAAGTCCACTCTTAGTGACACACCTCCTCCAATAAGGCCACACCTCTTCCAACAAGACCACGCCTCCAAATCCTTTCCAATCAGTTAATCAATGAGGAACTAAGCATGGAAATACATGAGCCTATGCAGGCCATTCTCATTCATACCACAACACTTCTCTTCCAGTTTACACAATTCTGAAGATGGAAATAATAGGGAATGACTAGAAAAATTAAGAGACTTTGAAGCAAAGATCTTTAAATGTGAAAAAAGAGGCTGCTTTCCTTTGCAAGCTTACTACTAAATGTGCTAAGCATTTCTAAATCTTTCCTGCAGTTGGATATAAAATTTTTTATGGTCTTAAATATGTAGATATTTAAATGATAAACATTTTAGTTTACATGTAAATTGAAAACATCTAATCAAAATACAAGAAAAAAATCATAGTAACAATCCAAGGGGTATTTGTGTATGTCTTGTATACACACTTGTATTTATATGCATGTGGAGTGTGCATACACCACACACACACACACACACACACACACACACACACACTCAGCACTAGGGTTGCAGAGATGGAGGCGAAGAATCGGAGTTTGAGACCACCCTGGGTTTTTAAAAAAAAAAAGTCTAAGTCTCTTACATTGCGTTTGGTTATTTGGTTTCTTTTTTCAGTAACCTCTTGCCCTGGTTGTTATTCTTTGTGTTTAAATATGTAATTCAGTGGTTTTCACTATATTCATAGTTATGCAACCACCACCATTTTAGAACATTTTCATCACCACCCCCAAAATAAATTCTGTACCACAAAACCATCACTTGGTGGCTTTGATGTTGATTGATGAGCATGCTTCTTGGTGACACAGAGCTACAAATGTGTGACTTTTTGTATCTGTCACTTCCTCTGCATTTATTAATGGCACCATTTCATAAAGGAAA
>CABHPQ010129483.1:0-13737 GCA_902168405.1 Peromyscus aztecus | reverse complement strand
AGTCAAACATCAAAATGAAAACGAATGTGCCAGATGTGTGGTGCCTCACATCTGTAATCCCAGCAGTGGACAACTGAAGCAGGATGGTTAGGAGTTTAGGACCAGCCTAAGCTACATAGCGAGACCCTGTCTCAACAAAACAAAACCTCCAAAAAGAAAGAAAAAGTGAGAAAGCAAAAGTTTACATCAGTAACAGCCTTGTGAGCCATGAAAACATTAGCTTTGTTGGAGTGTTAGAGTGTTCAGGGTACAAGGTCATAGTGTGCAGAGGAAAAAAGTTAATTACAAAGTACAAAGATAGGGCTTATCCGAGTTAGGGTACTTCTTTATTTGCCATATCTGTATATATTCCCTATTCTAACAATAATGCAAAAGCAGCATCACTGTTGAAGTGTAAGGTGAATGTATCGTGTTTTCAGGAGCCTTATTGTTGTAGAATATTATTTTAAGGTGTGTGACTTTTGTTTATGTTGCATTTGTCTAACTCCATGAAGCTGTGTTACTTTGCCAGTCTAAAATACCTGATGGTCTAATAAAGAGCTGAGCAGCCAATGGTGAGGCAGGAGAAAGGATAGGCAGGGCTGGCAGGCAAGGAGGATAAATAGGAGAAATCTGGGAGGAAAAGAAAAAGGTAGCCAGAGAAGGAAGAGGACCCAGGGGCCAGCCACAGAGTAAGACTAAGATTTACAGAAATAAGAGAGCGGGAAAAGCCTAGAGGCAAAAGACAGGCAGGTTAAGTTAAGGAAAGCTGGCTAGCAACAAGCCAAGCTAAGGCTGAACAATTATTATCTTAATCTTAATTTATAATTAAGAATAAGCCTCCATGTATTATTTGGGAGCTGGGTGGCGGGCCTTCCCAAAAAGAGCAAAAACAAACAACAACATTTTGATGTACCAACTTGGGGATCTCGAATTTCCATAGTGCCTGAGAAAGCTTGAAAAGTAAAAAAGGAAAAGAAAAAAGACACAGCTCCTTTAAGAGGCACTACTGTTCAGCTGGCAAGGCAGTGCTGAGTAAAAACAGCAAGCTAAGTAAAAATTGCCTGTGGCAACACAGGTACTGGCTTCTACAGCTAGGACAGTTGAATGTAATTTTCAGTCATGAACCTCTGACCAGGGTCATGAGCTTTAGGCTTGGCTTTCCCAACCTGAGAAGCTGAGAGATGCATGTGGGAAATCCAGGTGTAGGTTAGCAGTTTAGAAGTTTGCTGGTGCAATCAAAAAAGACTAGAGATACGCAGTAAAGGAGATCAAAGTGGAAAAAAAAAAACCTTTAAACAGGTTACATGTGTTTAACAATGAGCACAGATGTAAGAAAAGGAAAAGGGTATAGTCATAGAAAAAAACCAATAATTTATAAAATAAGGTATTTAAAGAGAGAATAAAAGAAAAAAACCATGTAAAATGGGAAATACACAGGGAGTCTGGATACTGTAATGTTATTGTGTTGATTTTGAATATTTTGATTGTTGAAAAGCAAAGGATAGCTGCAAAGAGACCTAGAATTGAAAGAGGGACTGTTGAAATAAATCAGTCTATATACTTTAGGAATGCCTTAACATTTAAAAAGTTAAAAAAAAACTCTGTCAAATGGAAATAAAAAATGCTTTGGATTTTTGTTCCTATGGGAAATGAGAGGCTGTGGATTCCTTCAGTGTTATGGATCAGGTGAGACCTCTTGAAACTTGACAGGTGATATCTATCAGCAAAGGTTATTGCTCGTCTTCCCAGGACTTGGACATTATCTGAAATTTTCTCTCTGGTCCCTAAAGATACGTCTTCTACAGAAGCAGTATGGAGGAAACTATGCCCACATTCCCAAGAATTGGTGGTCTTTGGTTATTTGGTGAGTTATGGATGTTTATTAACATTTAGGGCAATATAATATATTGACACAAATTTAAAGTTATTTTGGTTACACTGTATATATGTTTCTACTCTTGTTTAAAGGATTTTTGCATATTGATAAAAATCTTAAGGTTACTTTTGTTAACAACATATTGTATATAAGTTTCTATTCTTGTTTCAGGTATTATACCTATGCATTTTATTTAAAAATGCAAGATAAAATTCTAGTTTTTGAAAGCTATTAGTATAGACTATATAGGATAATCAGGAAACATAGGTTAGTGGTTAGTCATTTATAACAATCAAATTTGTAGTTGTGTTAGGTATGCTTTCCAGATCATATAGAGATATATTTTAGATAGGTGGTCTTCAAAACTTTCAAAGACCTACAGTTATGGCATTTAAAATGTTTTGTTAACATAAGTTTTTCATGACAATGAGACACATCTGTTCCTGGCAACAACAATTTTCTTCAGAGAAGATGATGGGCATTGAAGAAACTCCTTATGGAATTTTCTTTCATTGTGGCAAGGTTAGCCACTGGGCAAAGAAACTGCTTTTGCCTTGACTGCTTGACTGCATGCTGTGTAGACTAGACATGCAGGACACAGAGGAAAGTGACTATTTAACTTGGCCAAAACAAGACAGGACAGTCCTTCAAATTTCCTGCGTCAATGAAAAGTCTGCCTTATACTCCAGGCCTGTAGGCTGAAGATGGATGCCCCAATGTTGCAGAAGGAACTTTGGGTGACTATCCAGGCAGTCAGATGTCTCTGTCAGTTCTAGAGTTTTGGAAGTTGTTTGCAATGCACTTTTTGTTTACTCAAATAATATTATCTTTCTGGGGCCTTTGATGGAGTTAAAGATTAGGTGGTTATAGTTGCAGTTTTCCTTAGTTATGACAGAAAATAAGTTAGGTGTATAACTTTGGATTCACTAAGGTAGGATAGATAATGCAATATTTTCTCTGAATATGCCAACTACAAGTGGACAGAATATTGTAAATATAATTCTTACTTGATAACTGTTTTTGTTGTGTCTAGCTTTACTATGTTAAAGTTAAAACCTTTCTTTTTGTTTAGACAAAAAGGGGAAAATGTTGTAGAATATTATTTTAAGGTGTGTGATTTTTTTTATGTTGCATTTGTTTAACTCTCTGAAGCTATGCTACTTGCCTGCCTAAAACACCTGATGGTCTAATAAAGAGCTGAACAGCCAATGGTGAGGCAGGAGAAAGGATAGGCAGGGCTGGCAGATAGAGAGAATATATAGAAGGAGAAATCTTGGAGGAAAAGAAGAAAGCAGCCAAAGAAGGAGGAGGACCCAAAAACCAGCCACCCAGCTGCACAGCAAGCCACAGAGTAAGACTAAGATTGTTCCAAAGTAAGAGAACAGGAAAAGACCAGAGGCAAAAGACAGACAGGTTAAGTTAAGGAAAGCTGGCTAGTAACAAGCCAAGCTAAGGTTGAACAATTATTATCTTAATCTCTATTTATAATTAAGAATAAGCCTTGGTGTGTGATTTGGGAGCTGGTTGTAAGGCCGCCCCAAAAAGAACAAAAACACCTTATATTCATTGTCATTCCATAAGTATTATGTCCAGGATCCTTAAATGTGCTCTAGAGCCTTGGAAAATCATTGCCAACTCCAAAGAGTGCTCTGCAGGACCAGATGGGGCTGTATCAGCAGTTGAAAAGGGTTCATGTTAAGAATCCCTGGATGTTGTAATAACTTTCCATTCTACCTCTTCCCCTGCAAAAAGTAAGAGCCAAGGCAAACCCAGTGGAGCTTTTCCTTAACCAATACTTTTCCAAAGACTTAAAGTTTATACAACAGCTCAATATTAATCCATTCCTGTACACCTCATCCCATATCAGGCAGAAAACCATTTCAGCCTAAGGTTAGAGACATGATCACTCTATTGAGCCTGAGCACTTTGCAAACACTGTCTTGTTTAAATCCCCTAATAATAGTCAATGCAGTCATTTCCTTTGAGAAGTGGTGAGGCCTTGGGCTTGGACTTGCATTATCTCGATTCTCAAGAGACTCACCCACACACAAGCTAGACTGCCAATTTGTTAATTTGAGAGTGAAAACTCAGAAGGCTGAGCTGGTCAAGCACATTGACTCCCTCCAGAAGAAAAGCACTTTGCCCAAGATGTCTTGCTGTAGCCTTGCAGCCAAGAGAACCAACCACTCTTCATTTGACAGTTAGGGAACTAGGGGTTAAATGAACACGTCCCACCAGCCCAGTGCCCAGGCTCCTGGACAGAGATTGCTCGCCTTCTGACATTCTTAGACTAAAACAGTACTGATAAGTAACACGTCGGCTTTACCTTTGCATACGGGTGAACTATCTAAAAATAGAAGATAATCCTAGGTACCCAGTCACTTTCTGGTTAATAAGAGAGCATACACACAAATAATCAATTTTGGCAAGTTAGCAAACCCATCCCTGGATTATAGAACTATTCCTCAGAAAGGAATCCATGAGTGCATCCTTTTTTTCATGCAAACTTTGCATGTTTTTGTGTCAATAATGATCTAAATTTTGAATATAGGAATATACTGTTTCAAGGACCTCCGCCTTATTAGTGAGAGTTGAATGGCATAAGATAGCAAGGCAGGCCAATGATTGTGTCTGCATATAGCAGGCGGTATGATGGCCATGGTGAGAAGCGATTTAGTTTCAGGCATCATGTTAAGTTACTGCTGTAAACCTGAATTTTTATCAGCTTTGGAATTTGTTTTCTTTTTCTTTTTTTGGTTTATAGTAATAGAAGATCTATAATTATGCCACTATACATAGTTTTCCACACATTCAGGAATTATAATAAACCAATACAGATAACCCTAGGGGCCATCAGAAAGTTTTTAAATTATAATTTATTTATTTATTTGCAGGGTTGAGGATAAACCCAGTGCCTCAAGCATGCTCGGTACATTGCTTAATCTTCATTGTCAACAAGACTGGGTTTGGAATCTTCAAGGAGACAGACCTCCAGGTATATCCTAGAGCACATTTCCAGAGAGGGTTAACTGAATATAGAAAACCCACTATTCATAGTCTAAGGTTGCAGACTGAATAAAGGGAAAAGGTAAGCCGGATTAGTGCCTGCAGTCTCCTTTCTGTTTTGATACATGGAAACATGAGCAAGCAGCCTCCTGCTGCCACAGACAGGCCTGGTTCCACTGCTATGCCTTCTCCATGCCATGGTGTTTCATCACAGCAATCGAAAAGTAACTAATACAAGAAGCAATCCTATGCTACATTTGGGACAGGGCTCACTCATGATCCTCATGCCTTCATGGGTAGCCATATGGCTAATAGACTAGTAGGGGAAGATATGATAGCCTTGGAGCTAGGTAGGAAGCCGTTGAGCCATTCAAGACAGGAAATAATAGTGCTCTAGACCAGAAATGTGGCAACAAGGATTGAAATAGGTAAACAGGTCAGAGATTGATTTAGGAGGCAGTCTGCCAGATTTGTGATGGAAGGAATTATGTGGGTTGAGGGAGCTAAAAGAATCAAGAGTGGCTCCTGAGTTCTGAGCCAAGGCTCCAAGTAAATGGAAAGGACTTTTGTTGACATTAATAAACTGCAAAGGGGAGTTGTTCTGGTTTCATTTCTGTTACTGTGATAAAACACCCTAACAAAATCAGTTAAGAGGAGAAAGGGGCTTATTTTAGTTTCTAATCCAGGTTGTATCCCATCACAGCTGGGAAGTTACATTGTCTAGAACTTGGAACAGCTTGTCACATCCCATTCACAAATCAGGACAGAGACAGCTTGTCACATCCCATTCACAAATCAGGACAGAGAGAAGAAAGTGCATGTGGGCTTGACTGCTTCATTCTTACATAGTTTAGGACCTCTTGCCTAGGGAATGATGCTTCCCAAAGTTGGTGGGTCTTCCCACAGCCGCTTACTTAATTAAGGCAAAACCCCTGCAGACTGCACACAGGCCCGCCCAATATAGACAGCCCTTCATTGAAACTCTCAGGTGAATCTACATTGTATCAATTTGACAATTAAAGCTAACCATCATAAGGGTTGTTGAGGTATGGAGAGGGCAAATCACAGGTTTACCTTTGCAAAATTTGAGGCTGGAGTGTCGTGGTACACAAAAATGAAGACCAATGCTTGATACGAAGTTGATAATTTTGTATGTATGGCGCCCTAGATCAGGAGAGGAACCCAGGATGGTTAATATTTCTCCTTTGGAAACAATCAGATTTCTAAAAACTCATTGGTGACATGAGAGACAGCCCTGTGCATAAAGAGAGACATGAGAATGCTTAGGACAAAAGGATCTTGAGGAGCACTTAAAGAAATAAGATGCCGAATGGAGCTAAAATGAAGCAAGTTCAAGTTTAGTGAGGTGGGAGAAAAAGCCAAAAGCCAATAGCATTTTTGGAGGCTTCCTTTCTTTTCTTTCTCTTCTTTTTTGGTCTTATATTGCTTTGTTTGGGCTTTTTTTTTTTTTTTAACTTACTAGTCTTTTGCTTGTATATTTTGGTTTCTCATTTTGTATTTGTGTGTGTGTGTGTGTGTGTGTGTGTGTGTGTGTGTTCCTCGTACGTTTTCTTTTTTTTATTTTTAATTCTGATTTGTTTGGTTTTTACTTGCCTGTTTGTTTTCCCAAGAAAGAAAGAAAGAGGGCATGGGGTTGGGGTGGGTGAGGAGGTGGGGAGGATCCAGCAGGAGATGAGAGAAGGAAAACAGTGATGAGAATATATTGTATAAATATTAGTTTCAATTACAAAAAGAACTGTGTATGCGTCTATGGCTTGGAGATATTACATAGAGAACATTAGAAGGTGGCAAGTCTGGTCAGAAAGTAAGCTGGTCAAATACGGGGTTTCACGTGTGCTTCACCGAGTCATTGCTACCCATGGAAAATAGGTTAAAATGGAGTCAGAAAGGTCACGGGAGATGATTCTTAGCTAAGGCAATGACTGGCTGTTATAACAAATATACCTCAAAATCTGGCTTAAGAGAAACTTCTCTCTGCAGTGGTCAGATGGTAATGCAGATACTTATAACTGGTCACAGTGCTGAGACCACATGACTATGAAGCACTTAGCCCTCAATGGGACATCTAAGCCAACCTCCTCAAAGGCTTAGAGACCGTCATGGAAGAAGGGATGGAAGACTAAAGAGCAAGAAGGTGGGAAGGGATGGTATGAAATGCTGTCATCTAGACATGCCACGGCCACCACACTCAGGAAGTCCCAGCAGTTTCAGTTTTCTGTAGGAGAGCATGCCAACAACGCCATTCAGTGTTGCAATGGGCAGCAGTAATTGGACTCAGTGGGTCACAGAACAAAACAAAAACAGAAGCAATGAGAAGCCAGGGGGAACCTATCGGGGGTGTTTGCAGGGAATGAAAGCAGAGAGTAGACGGTCACTATGATCAAGATACATTGTTTACATGAACCAAATCTGTGGCTTAACACAGCTGGAGTTTTGTTTCCTCTCTCACATTGCAGACTGAGCTGAGTGTTCTCCATTGGTATCTGCCAGGTGGCATTCTTTTTTTGTTTGTTTGTTTGTTTTCTTTTTATTGTTCCATTTTTATTTATTTATATATTATTGTGTATATGTGTGTGCATGCAATTGCATGAGGGGTGTGTGTGTGTGTGTGTGTGTGTGTGTGTGTGTGTGTGTGTATGTGTGTGTGTGTGCACATGTACATGCATCATACAGGGGGAGGCCAGAGAACACCTTGCAGGGGTCGGTTCTCTCCTACTGTATGTGTTTTAGGGATAGAATTAAGATTGGCTTGGCTGCAGGCACCTTTACTTGCTAAACCACCTCACCAGACTGTTTTTGTTTTTTGAGACAGGATCTTGCAATGTAGCTCAGGCTTGCCTCAAACTCAAGGTGCTTGGTGAACTTCCTGACTTAGTCTGTGTGGTTCTGGGATTGCAGGCATATGCCATACCTGGCTTACTCATTTTTCTTTCCACGTGTCTCTGATTAATCTGTGGCCACTCTGAGGCTCTCTGCTCCAAGTCAGTGGAAGCTAAAAGTCCTGCTATGTTTGAAAGGTTTTGTGGCCCAGACCAGAAAGTGGCATATATCATGATTACATTTCACTGACTGGAACTCGGACTATGACCTCAGTTGAATAGAGAGCGTGGATTATGACGTATATAGACAGGCAGAGTTAGCTTGTCCCGAAGTTTTCAAAAGGCTATCTGGTTGGGAGCACTTGAATCTCTGTGCCACACTCTTGGTTCCTATCCAACAGAATTCCAGACTCTGATGGGCTAGATGATGTCATTCCTCTGGAATGAGTTAACAGACTAAGGCTTTGAGTGTGCAGGGACACAAGGGAGGCTCAGGACCTGGAGCTTGAGGCGGTAAGATGCTCTGCAAAGAATGGAGCTCACCAAGGGCATTGAGAGGCTCAGGCACAGGATGGAAATCTGTTGTGTCTTGTTTAGAGACTCCATGTGAATGTCTGGCACAGGCAGGTGCCAGGGTAACTTTAACTCCAATACAAATCTCATTACCGGGAGGAGAGTAGCAAGCTACCAAGTCTTCACAGCTGAAAACCACAGTAGCAAGCAGATTCTGTTGGCTTGCTATGATACATGATGAAATGGTTCCATTGGAGAAAACAAAACAATACATTTTATGGGCTGTGGAACCAAGAACAGTCAGAAAGCATGCTGTAAGGACAGTATGATTTGTGGTGTCAGTTTCTCTTCAAAGTGAGGTTTCATAGGTAATTAGCATAGGAGGCTTCATTGGATGATGCATGAATCCTTCCAAATGCTGCTACCACAGACACCAAATCTCTTCGTTCAACTTTAGTTTTACTGTTACCTTAATACAAACGGAAGTATCACACTCACAGTTATTAGCAGAATACTGTCAAATTCCAGGCACACCAATGAAATGTCTTCACGTATTTCAAAGAGAGTCCCTTATCTAGAAAGTCAGCCAAGAGTTAAAATAACAGGAAAATGGAGAGAAAAGAGAGTAGAGATAAAAGAAGAGAAAGTGTATCTAAATTTGTAGTTGATAATGTGGATAATGTTAGTTGATTTATGTTACTTCTAAACAATAGGGAGGGATGAACATAGTGTGTGTTAAGAGATGCCAATAACTTGCCCTTCCATTTCCATACTGTTGGTACCAGTGACGGTCATTTTAAAACATTTAGTATTCATACACACATCTCAGGAACAAGTGGGTTTTTTGGTGACTTTGTCTTCACAGATTAGATGGGAGGAAGACTGTGTCAAACCCCACTACTTTGGAACTACCTTCTGTAAATAACTTCCTGCACTTTATAGTAAAGGGAGTCTGACCTTTAGGGAAGGGTGTGTTTAACAGGCAATGGATTCGTGCATTCCTCAGTCTTTCCTTAAAGTGTTTCCTGTGATCAAGTCTCCCTGGGAATGTCACTATTTCTAACAGACACCAACTTCTCTTATCAAAAGTCTGTGCTTGGAGTGTGCTGCCACAGCCCCCTATGGTCAAAGGGTTCTGGGACTTCAATGATTAGGTGGCATTCATACTGTGGGAGACACTGAGATCAAAGAGGAGTTTTTCCTGTCACAAAGGGTTTTGACAGTTTATTCCATCCATTTCAGACCTCTCCATATTGCAAAATGAAATTTTTAAAATGCCCCTTTTCTTCTTTCTGACTTAATGTAATACTGGAATGTTTTGGGGGCAGGAGAAGCCTTAGTAAAGCTTAGAGGAAAGACATTTATTATTCTCCCCACTTCCTTCCTTCAAAGTATTACCATTGACGTCATTACCAACCTCTGAAAGTAACACTTCTCTCCTGTGTGCTATGCCCACCACCAGCAGATATTTATAGAAATAAAATAGTGTCTCATCCCTTTGGTAAAGTTCCATGGAGCTAGTTCCAAGTGAAAATGAATAAATAATGTTTTTCTAGGCCCCAAAGATAACGCTAAAAAGCAAAAATTGATTCGTCCATCAGTTCTGTTATGTGCTGACCGTAACACACTTCCATTCTGGAGGCCGGCTTATTTTTAAGATAAAATGATTGAGAGGAGGCAGAGAAAAATGAGAGAAAATGCCACTAATAGACATTGATTTTGCTGTGACATTATTTTGACAACTTTGCAACTTCATTTTAACAGTAGTGAACTAGTTGAATTTCTATGACTCAGTAAAAACTTCATATATATAAACAATTATATAATATATAAAGCTTATAATTTTATTTCGGGGTCAGGAAAAATACTTATAATTTGAAAATGCACTGCAACAATGTGGACACACATTAGAAATCAATTCTTACCCATGAATATTCTAACTGCTTACTCATGATAGCCAAAGAGTGACTATGAATCTCAACCAAACTGTAAAAATTACTTGTAAATCCTCCTGCATTCCCAAGGACAGGATTCCTGAATATTGAAAGTGTGTGTGTCACATAATACAACTTTAATTACAGTACACTTTAAAAGAAGTATAGGCTTCCGGCAGAATCATTCAGATTATTCTTTAGATCTCTTTAAACAGTGAACACTCAAGGCCCAGAAAGCTGTCAGCGTCTACTTCTTTACTTCCTGGATGTCAGGCAGCAATCTTATTTTCATCTCTCTATCCTGGTTGCAGGCATGGTGCTTTGCATTGAGTAGGTCTTCTATAAATGTGTTTGGAGAAAGATTAAATGGATGACTGAACAAGGCTTTAGGTAAGAGGAATGTCTGCAGAAGTCATTTCCAATCCATTAGGACTCAACCTGACTTATTCTGAAGCCACTTTAGTCCACATCCATTGATTTTCACGTTAAGATTCTGGTGCAGATGCAGTCCTGGGCTTTACAATTTCTCCAACGAGAGGAAAATTAGCACTGATCATATGCTGGTATAGTTTGTGAAGTGTGTGTACCTCTTCTAGAATATTAAGTCTATACCTTCTCCAGTTTTACAGTGCATGCCTAATGTAGCATGTGACACATGGCCAGATTTCAATAAATACTCCAGGAAGGAATTGAGAGAATCCTGGAACAGCAACCTAGCCTTCTGTGTCTTAACCTTAGGAAAGTCAATGCAACCCTGCACATCATATTTTCCTCACTCCTAAAATGAACATTTTAGAAACATGCCATCCCTCCTGTTGAGCAGTCTCAAAGAATAACTGGTTGCAGGGATTAAGAAAGCCTGAATAATCCAAAGGAAATTCTCTCCCACATAGACTCCATTAGGAAGAAATAGAGGAGGAAACTATTACTTTTTATGTCATTTTAAAAACCAACTTTGCAGATACCAGTGAGATACAGAGATATTATTCTAAATGCAATAGCAACATCTTATATGTGAAATACATCATGTTTAGGAATGAAAAGTTAGCTCCAGAGGGGCCCAGAATTTGTCCAATATCACAGTCAGTGAATGATTGATACCCAAATCCAATTCTGATGACTTCAAAGCCTATATATCATCCTTCATGATTCTACCCACTTAGATTCTGATAAGAAAACAAGTTTGCACTGAAGGTGAGATTGCTTTTTTGTTTGATTGTTTGTTTTTGTTTTTGTTTTTTGAGACAGGGTTTCTCTGTGTAGCTTTGGAGCCTGTCCTGGAACTCACTCTGTAGACCAGTCTGGCCTCAAACTCACAGAGACCCACCTGCCTCTGCGCCTGCCTCTGCCTCTGGGATTAGAGGCCTGCACCATCACCGCCGCCAGGCCCGAGATTGCTGTTTTCATCTTGTGTTTCTACCTCTTGTATTTTTTGTTGAGCATACAACACAAGAGAGTGTTGCTGGGAATATATTTCCTAATTCTGTGTCATATGCTGAAGCTCCACGGTAGATGTGAGATGCTTGGTGGATACAAATGAGGGAACATGGCTGTACGGGCGAGTACGACACCAGGGGCTCTAGGAAGCAGGCAGGAGTGTGAGAAAGGCTGAGGGAAAGTAAGAACGGGACTGGAAAAGCCTGAGGTGTCCACAGGAAGAGAAGAGTGCGTTCCTGATAAAAGCGGAAGGAGAAGTCGGACGAAAAGGAAGATGCTGGAAGTCAAGAGAAGAGTCAATCGTTTTTGTGGTAGTTTCGCAGGAAAGTCGCACAAAGATCTCTATGTCCTATGGGATGTTGTTGGGAACTACAGTGTCTACCATGACAGGCGTACGCAGAGCTGTAGCTCAGCCACCACAGACTCCACACAACGTTCAAACCTTTCATTGATTGAGTTCATTTTAATGTGTCAACTTCCAACACAACTTCTGTTTTTTAGATAAAGTTTTACTGTGTAGTCCAGGCTGGCCTGATATTCACAGTGTAGCTCAGGTTATCCTCAAATTCAAGATCTTTAGCCTACTGAGTGTAGGAATTATAGACGTGTGCTACATAGCCTACTTATATAACATCTTAAAGTAGTGTAATGTGAGCAATTCTAGCGATCTGCTTGTTAGTGAGATCAAAACCCCCCATACAGGCCCAGGAGCCATGTGTGGGATGTGTTTGTACCTCATAGGAAATCCAGAACAATCTGATGGCAGATAGTCATGGATTTTTGCAGTGCCCACTTTTCTTACTTACGCCTTTGGTTTCCTCAAAATTAATCTATTAACTCATTAGGGTTCTAAACTAAGAAGTTGTGTTGGAGTGAAGATTGGGAAAGAGGAGCTCCTACAATATGTGTGTATAAAAGAAGCCAGATAGCTGAGGTCAGAACCCAATCTTGGCAAGGATCTGTGGCTCAGCCAGAGAAGAAACAAGTATACTGGAGAGTCCTCCCTTATACTTTAAGGATGGAACACGGGCTGAAGAGCTTGCTTGGTGTTTAAGAGCACTGGCTGCTTTTGCAGAGGACTCGGATTAAGTTCCTGGCACACACAAGGTAGCTTATATGTGTGTATAAAAGAAGCCAGATAGCTGCATAGATAAAGTGGGAAGAGAAAGTAGGACAATTATCTCCCTTTCCAGATGACAAGGTAAGGTGGAACTGGAGTTGTGAACAGGGACTCTGGCTCTCAGTAAGTTTCTCCCCTGCAGCATTGCTCATTATGGACTGCCTGTTGCTTGGGTTGGGTCAGGATGGCACTGCCACCTCCGATGTAGAGAATAGCCCAGGAAAAGGGAGCGTGGCGGCTCCAGCAGATTTTGCCTGTGGTGCCATGTGTGTGGATATGAGTTGAATATCTTTCTTCATACTTGGAAGAAATATAGAGCACCAATGAAAACGATCTATTTCTGTTCTACAGCAGCTAACTGATTGAGATGCTTGAAATGGCCTTCCTCTATTCCCTCTCTCTGTTTCTTCCTTCTTTGTAATTTAATAATGTTCATCATGGTGGTTGGGGTATAGCTAAGTGGTAGAGCACTAAGAATGCCCAGGATGTGTGAGGCCCTGGATATGATTCCAGTATCACCAATCAATCAAGTTTACCATGAAAATTCTTAGAGCATTAAAGTGTTTCAAACTAACAAAAAGAAAGAAAAGTTCTGTTCTTTAATCATGTCTGTACTATTTCCACCTTTTGGTTTTTTGAGACAAGGTTTCTCTGTGTAGTTTTGGTGCCTGTCGTGGATCTTGCTCTGTAGACCAAGGTAGCCTAGAACTCACAGAGATCCCACCTGGCTCTACCTCCTGAGTGCTGGGATTAAAGGCATGCACCACTGCTGCCTGGCCTATTTCCACTTTTTATAAGTAGCAGTTTGATGGGTGTTCAGGGGTGTGTGTGCATGTGAGGGTGGGGCAGGGGAAGAAAATATAAGGATTCCTGTCTAGTTGCTGCCGCCAGGTCTCCAATACTGCTCATTTTATCTCTGCCAAACCTAGTAAACTTTGGAAATACTCCACACATTTCCTGTCTTTCTTGGGTGAGCTGATTAATCTAGGAACAGACAATGGATCCAAACCAATACAGACTTATTCCCTC
>CABHPQ010129481.1:5662-29581 GCA_902168405.1 Peromyscus aztecus | reverse complement strand
CATTTATGTTTAAAGTTAGGCTGTGTCTGTCAGGCATAGGAAACTAGTGGTTACATTGATAGACTGCTACATACTTGACCAATCATAAAATTATTTCAGAGAAAATTATTTCTTGGCACAGCTTATCTTAGGCTTCAAATATCTTGTATCTAGGATAATTATTTTGCTAAAATAAAAATATCAGTGATACTACATTATCTATCAGCCTCACTACTGGTATATATCCAAAGAAAATAAATTCAATATTTTACATTTTGCATTAAATGTGTTCTTTGACATTTCCAAGTGTGTAAATTACACATTCTAGTTATTCTCATTTTTCATTGCTCTCAAACTCTCCCCATCCCACAAATTCCTTCCTCATGGTCACGGCTTTTTGTTTTGTGAGCCATTGAGAAATCAACATTTTGAAGAGACATCTGCACCACTCTTTTCTCTGCAGGATCATTCACATTAACAGAAAATGGAAGCAAATTATTTGCCCATCAACTAATCAATGAATGAAAAAATGTGGCTTGCAACACATAGCCGGAAATAGAGTGAAATACTGTCGTTTCCAACAACGTGCATGGTACTGAAAATATTCTGTCAAGCAAATAAGCCAAGCACAGAAAGACAAACGTTTCACCACTCTCAAGTCGAATCCAACAAAAGAATCCTTGCCCTCAGCGCAATCCTGGATGTGAAAGGCAGGACAATGAAGAAGGGTCCATTCAGTGGTGCTAACTTTTCCTTAGTTAGGGCAATAAGTTCTGGTGATGGGGATGTAAGGTAGGATGTTTACAGAAAGAAGAAAAGAGTTTAAAAGATTTTGCAATGTAGAACTGGTGTTTGAGGAATATATTTACTTAATGAAAATATACTATGTATGCATATATTGAGACACCAATATTCCATTGATATCTAAAGAGACTGTGTTCTGTCTGTATCAAAGAAATGTAAATTTATAACATCTGAGCTTACTGTTTCTATTATTTTTAAACTGTTTGCTATATTTCAAAATCTGTCTTACATGTACACCTCAGACCTAGTTTATATTTCTTTTTATTACAAACTTCAAGCATTATCTCCAATTTGAAGAATTTAGTACAATAAATCCATCAAGCGAAAATCAAGACATCACAATGCAGAGGTCAAAAGAAGAAAAAAAATTCTCTTGAATTGTTTTTAATTAAATATGTAACTCCTTGATGATGTTTAGAACATATGCCAAATGTAGTCAAGAATATTTTCATCAGTTGTAGTAAATTGGGTTGACCTACTGGTACCACCCAGGGGGTAATCAACTTCATGTGTTTCAATCACTCCTCTGATAATCAACCACCTCAGCACGTAGTAACCATTCAAGTTGTCACAATGGAACATGAATTAGTGTTAACATATACAAAAATCACTTTAGTAAGTATACGAACAGAGCACTGTTAGCTTCAAATGACTGTGACTCTTGATAAAGCCAACAACACACCAAATTAAGTTCAGTAAATTGATTCTATTTCTCATATTTAATGTGTACTGCTTTCTGTTGTATTAATCAGTATTAAAAAAAATCACTAACTATAAACAACAAAGACTTCTACCATAAATAACCCATTGCTTGAGATAATAAAGTGAAGAACATTTAGTAATGAGGGTTTCACATTTTGAAATCACAAGGAATTGAAAAACAAGTGCTATTATAATTATCTAATAATATTGTTTTTTCTTTGAATCTTTCATTTTAGATAGAAGTTATATTGGGAAATTTGGAATGAATGGATAGATTTATTATTATTATTATTATTATTATTTTATTTTATTTTTTAAAGATTTATTTATTTATTATGTATACAGTGTTCTGTCTGCACACATCCCTGCAGGCCAGAAGAGGGCACCAGGTCTCATTACAGATGGTTGTGAGCCACCATATGGTTGCTGGGAATTAAACTCAGGACCTTTGGAAGAACAAGCAGTGCTCTTAACCTCTGAGCCATCTTTCCAGGCCCTTTATTATTATTATTACTATAGGCTTTTGTCTGTTAAAGTTCTGTGTGTGTGTTTGTACGTGTGTGTGTGTGTGTGTGTGTGTGTGTGTGTGTATGTGTGTAGGTTAGGAGCACATGGAATAACCACCTTTTCCTACTACAGTGTGGAACTCCAGAATCAATCCCAGGGCACAATGCTTGTGGCAAGCAACTTTATTTATTTGAACTATCCTGAAAGCCATGGAATAATTTCTTATACATTTTTTATCATTGCAAATTTTATAAACAGCATCTTGAAATTTAGTGGCCAATTAAAATGTTTTAAGGAAGTAATATGTAAAAAAATTCTAAATAATAACCTCTCTTATTTCCTTGGGGACTTAGTTATGGTTTAAAAATTATGTACCACAGTTATTGTATTTAATTTCTTCGATGTTAACTCACTCTTAAGCACACTAATTGGACTTAGTGTATTTAAATAAAAGCAGTACAGGGAGTTGAGATGGAGATGTATTAGAGGGAAAGCTGGGAGGTTAGGGGTAGAGAATGGAATGGTACAATTGAGATCCATTTTCTAGTTATGAACTTTTTAAAGAATAAATGAAAAATAGCATATCTACTGAGCTCAACTTTCATCTTGTTGAATTTAAGAGTATTTACTAGTAAAATAAAATAAGTGAAACAAATCAGTCTTAATTTAATTTTTCTATTTTATGCTTAAAATATATGAGGATTTCTAATGGAATAATTTATGTTTTAAACTCAGGCACAATTATATCCATTTAACATATAATTAATAGCTGTGTTTTATTTTTTATTTTAATTTTTAAAGAACTCTATCTGTTTTTGTTAAAACAAGGAAGAAAGAGCAATTATGTTATGAAACTGAATTTGACATTATATATGTCAATCACATATGATATATTCATGATATAATTAGGTAAATTTTGATTATACTGAAAGTATATTCTCCAGATACAACAGATCAGTTACACATATGGACCTGTAGTGACCAGAACAGTGTGTAAGACCTGCTCAAACACCAGCCACTCATAATGCCAGTATAGAGGGAGTTTATAGGTATAAAGTTCCACTCTTTTCTGGGGAGATATTGACAATTGACAGCTGACGAGAAAGAGGCGGGGGGGGGGGGGGGAGAGAAACAGGGGGGGCTTTCTTCATTGTGACCTTTGGTAGGCTAACAACACTCCAGGGCAGACTCCATAACCAAGAGCATTTGGGAAATACAAAAATGTACTCCACAGATAGAGTATGAAGAGGAAAACTTCATATTGGATGAACAGGGAATTGATGGAGGATAAGGGAGTAGCTGGGGTGTGATTATGACCAAAGTATATTTCCTGAAATTATCAAAGAATTATTTAAGTCTTCTGTAACTAAGAGATGCATAATTTTATGCAGTTGCAACATTGAATGTAAGAGACAAAATAATAATGAAAATAGCTAGCTTTCAGACACACCAAGCTTCTTACATAAAATTATAATATTATCAAATACACAATGATAATGAGATTCATGTGGGGCAAAAGCATTGAATTCTTGTGTGTGCCTTTTTCTTTACTATAACCTTATGAAAGAAAGCAAGTACTGTAAAAGACAAGATTTCAAGTCAGCAGAGAGGATAGCAAAGCCTCCTGAGAATGCATGGCTGAAAAAAGGCTAGTGGTTATAAAGCAGGTAAAACTTCTCTGTAGGTTGTATGGACAGAGATTCCATGTGTATCACCCACCTCTAGTGAGGTTGGCATGTGAGTCATATGTGAGGATGAAATGTGTCTATTCTATCAAAACTGGGATATTGCTCTGGGCACAGACCTGAAAAACATCACGGGCAAAAAATGCACCAGGAAAGACAGGGTTATACTTTTAAGGAAGTTTATGTCTCAGGTTCATTTACAGTCATGAGACTACTTTCTATTTCATTAGAAAAAGAATAGTGTGTTGGATGAGGGATCTTTAAAAACGTAAAGACAGTGAGTGAGGAGGAAACAGAATATTCTATCTGTGAGAAGGCAAGATATTGTAGAAGTCCCTCCATTTTGTATTTTTGCCAAGGGCATTTCAGGTTTAACTAGATTTTGATCTCCTTTACAGACAATACCATGGAAAATTACCAAACTGTAATCTAGGAACTGATGTCAAGATGCTCCAGCAAACTTATTGTGGCTTCTGTTAAACTACTTGCTTGTGTGAAACATCGAGTTCCACTGCAGCTGCCTAGCAAGATGTCAGAGTGTGGTTTTTGTCTTCCAAATTCCATGCTCTGGACACTTGGGGCTAAACTCAGGACTCAGATCAGTCTAGTTCCAGCTAACTGGCACAAAGACTTTAAATTGGCTATAAACTGTGTTTGAGTATTCACTTCTGGTGTGCTCACTGTAACATATCTACCGACATTTCAGTGTCCCCTTGTCTAGTCAGTCCGTCGATATTCCATGCGGTATTCAGACAGAATAGTTCCTTCAATGCAGAAATATTCCACAGTGAGCCAATACTCACGAAGCATAGATCATGCACCACTAATTATGTCAGAAGCTATTAATGTCAAAGGTCTTTCATACTGTGGTGTTTAAAGTCCATTTGAATTATAGCAATAATAAACATTAGACATAAACATATAAAAAATACCATGAATGAGTTTGGAGGACAAAGGAAGAAATTAAACTTAATATAAAAAATACTCCTCTAGTATTAGAAGAAAAAAAAGTTTTGGAATGACAAATGGAATTCTTATGGAAATAACCAGCTCTATGGGTAATTGAGGGAAGGAAATTCTTACAGAAGGAGAATATGCATTATAAAAAAAGAGTGTGAAAATGAGAGTGCTTTCCATATTGTGCAAAAATGAGAGTGCCCTCTGTGTTCTGAAGCAAAGTAGTCCCGAAAGACAGAAGAAA
Source organism: Peromyscus aztecus (assembly GCA_902168405.1). Taxonomy (NCBI): domain Eukaryota; kingdom Metazoa; phylum Chordata; class Mammalia; order Rodentia; family Cricetidae; genus Peromyscus; species Peromyscus aztecus. The sequence goes on along the minus strand of CABHPQ010129481.1, from coordinate 24,703 downwards.
CCAAGGAGGGAAGTAGCTGAGCAGTTTTGCCAATATTGCACCGGTGGGCAATACTGTCAGGTCAGTATTCAGAACGGATGGCCCGGCCATGGATAATTCCATTGGTATATTCTCCCCTGAGAAGATGCATAACAACTTCTGGCAAGATAAAAGTTGGTTTCCTAGTTCGTCTGAGACTGATGTCTTAATGTCCTGCAGCCAAAATGTGTGGTCTCTTCAGTAATAGAGTCTTTTCATGTGGCTGTCTTGGGTAACTAGGAACAATGATAACAGTCTTCCTGTTTGGGTGATTGTAACACAAATTACTAAACAGTCTTATTAATAAGAAAAAAAAAAAAAACCTCTAAGCCAGATATTGGAGTGAAATCTGAAAGATCAGAGAAGCAGAACAAGCCATAGCCAACCTCACCTCTCCAATTCCTCAGCTGACCCTGTTTCCACGAATCCTCAGACTGAAAGCCTCTGAGTCCTCACCCCTGGGGTTCTCAGTTGAACTGCTGCTTAAAAGCCTCTATTTCCTGGTCCTCAGCCTCAAGAGAATGAGTTCCTGTTTCCTCATGCCTTATATACTTTTCTGTGGCCTACCATATTACTTCCTGGGATTAAAGACATGTGTCCTTCCCAAGCAAAGACATGAGATCTCAAGTTCTGGGATTAAAGGTGTGTACCACCACTTCCTGGCTCTGTTTCCCTGTGGTCCTGAACTCACAGAGATTCAGACAGATCTCTGCCTCCTGAGTGATAGGATTAAAGGCATGTGCCATCACTCTCTGGCCTCTATGCCGAATCTAGTGGCTTTCCTGTTCTCTGAACCCAGATAAGTTTTATTAGGGTACACAATAGATTGGGGGACACAATATATCACAAGTGATCTTTTGATATTTTCTGATCAATAACTTACAGGGATGTATCCTTTTGGTTGCATTGAACAACTTTTCATTTATTAATCCCTGTATTCTGAGAGTGACATTATCTACCCTCAATCTCACATTAATCAGAATGTTCAGCATTAGAAATATAAATGACCACTATGAGCCTGGTTATGGCTAAAGGCTATTCTTATATACTTCTGGTGGGTGCATAAACTACTGTAACCAGTTTGGGATTCAGTGTGAATGTTTCTCCACATCTAGAAATAGCTCTTGTATATACTCCATCTATATCAGACCGATGCACATCTCTAATAGACTTTATATTCTAATATAGATTCCTATGCCCCTTCATGTCCTATTCACAGTAGCTAAGGGGTGGGATCAGCTTAAATGTCCATCGACAGATAAAGGATAATAAAAACATGGCTATATACACAGTGAAATATTAGTCAGCTGAAAAGAAAAAAATTAAATTTGTAGAAAGATGTATGGAATTTAAATGTTATTCTGAATGAGGGAACTCTGGCCCAGAAAGAGAAACACAGTATGTTTTCTCTCATTTGTAGAATATAGCTTCAAATATCTTGTGGTTTAACTTTTAGTTAAAGCTGGCTGCTTTTCATCGTGTTGGTAAAGTTTGGAAAAGTTTGGCAAGACAAATGGTGGGGAGAAATTGCTGTGAAAATTTTCTCTTCTAGGGAAGAACATTCATGGTTCCAAGAGACAGACATTTATCATACTGTGATTGCTCCAAAACACAGAGGAGGCAAAAAAAAAAATCTGCAGGGAACCATGACCACGCCTAACAGTGACTTTGAAGTCTTCAAAAGGATGACAGGACCCTACAACGATGATTCCACATGAACTATGGTAAAGCCATTAAGCTGATTAACACCGTGGAAAGATCTGCTTTGGACTACAAACTGCTCAGGATAATTTCGAGATGGCTAGCTGAGATGATCCAGATTCACAGACAACTCAAACAAGGACTTGAGACAAGCCCTACTTTTTCCATTATACAGAGACTGGACAACAAATGATACAGTTGCCTCTCCCAGGATTTGACAATTAACCCAAAAATTTTCTTTTCAGGATCCCCTAAATATGTCTTTGCCCCTAGAAAGCAAGAAGTAATTTTAAGAAAACTATGCCCATATTCCCAAGAGGTATGGAGGGTGTTTTTTGGTCGTTCAATGGCTTATGGATAATTGTCATTGTTTATGGTGGTTGGGAAAAAGTTGAGCAAGGAGATTAGATTTAGAGTTTTTGTTTTAAAAAAGAGAGAGAGAAAGAAAAAAGAGAATATAAATATGAGGTAGGTCACTAAATCTACTCTGAGGAAAAAAGATAAAGAAATAATAGGATAAATGGGTAGATCATTGAATCTACTCTAAAAAGAAAAAAGGGGAAGATATAAAAATAACAAAAGGTAGATTTTTGGATCTACTCAGAAAAAAAAGAGAGAGAGAGAATATGGTTATTATAAGATAAAAAAGGGAGATTATTGAATCTACTTTTAAAAAGGAACTACTTGGTGGGGAGTGGTGGCACACGCCTTTAATCCCAGCACTTGGGAAGCAGAGGCAGGTAGATCTCTGTGAGTTCAAGGCCAGCCTGGGCTACAGAGTAAGTGCTAGGAAAAGGCACAAAGCTACACAGAGAAACCCTGTCTCAAAAACAAACAAACAAACAAAAGGAACTACTTGTTTCAAATAGGATAAGTAATGAATTTTTTTTTGTCTGAATTTGTCTAATGATAATGGACTAGACATTGTTAATGTAATTCTTGACTATAGCCTTCTTTTATTATCTTAGACAAAAAAAGAAGAAATGTGGTGATACATTATGCCCCCTAATATATTATGCATCCTAATAAATTTATCTGGGGTCAGAGAACAGAACAGCCACTAGACAGACATAGAGGACAGAAAATGGTGGCATTCACACCTTTAATACTAGCCTTCTGGAGGCAGAGATCCATCCTGATCTCTGTAAGTTAAAAGCTACCCTGGAAATAGCCAGGCATGATGACTCATGCCTTTAATCCCAGGAAGTGATGGCAGGAAGCAGAAGGGTATATAAGGCATGAGGATGAGGAACTACAACTGGTTAAGCTTTTCAGCTTTTGAGCAGCAGTTCAGCTGAGATACATTCTGGATGAGGACTCAGAGGCTTCCAGTCTGAGGAAACAGGATCAGCTGAGGAACTGGCCAGGTGAGGAAGCTGTGGCTTGCTCTGCTTCTCTGATCTTCCAGCTTTAACCCAATACCTGGCTACGGGTTTGTTTTTGTTAATAAGACTCCTTTAAGATTTGTGCTACATGAGGTCTAAGACAGGAGAGGGAGGCAATGTCCAACACTGTCTGGATGGTTAAGATCTGGTAGCTATGGCTCAGAGACCTAGGGTAGAACCAAAAATGAAACACACACACACACACACACACACACACACACACACACACACAAAGAAGTCAATGAAATGATTCCTAATGATATTCTGCTATATTCATGGATCCATAAATCAGTGTCTAGCCCAATCATAATCAGAAAGGCTTCCTACAGCAGGTGATGAGAGCAGATACAGAGACCTACAGCCAAACATGAGTTTTATTTTTAATTTTAATCAGCCTATACTTAGTACACAGGCAGAATGGAGCCATATTCTTCTTCAGAATTTAAAACGAATAGTCTCCATCCCAGGCAGATGTGTCCTTTGGTATCCTCTGAAACCACATGACCTTGTGTTCCCCTGTTCATATCATTGCTGGTGTTCTGGGTCTCTGAACTTCCTCCAGAATGGCCCAGTTTGTGAAGTGTATAACATTCTAGTGGTTCCAAAAATATAATGACTACATGGTGAGGATGATCAGTGATGGCCCCATCTCCTAGTACCAATTTTTCTATACTAGACCCTTTTCTCAGTGCTATTATAAAATATAAAACAAAAACAAAACAAAGAATGAGAGGTTTGAGTCATGTTTTGTTGATATACTCCATCATGGCAGAAAGGCCAGGGTAGTGGGGACATACCATTACTGGCTACACAGATTCTCCAATCAGAAAGTTGGGACAGATTTCATTTACTGGCATGCTTTGTCTGCTTGTTTCTTTGGATTTTGTTGTTGTTGTTGTTTTTATTGTTTCATTTCTGTCTGGGCAATCAACCAAGTTTGCTTTCACTGATATTCAGGGTTGGACTACTCAGTTAAATGTTTCTGAAACTACCCTCAAAAATACAGTCAGATACGTGTTTCCATAGTGATTCTAAACTCCATTAAATTGGTAACGAAGATAAACCATCACACTTTTACCCATCATGAAATGATAGTTTTGTTACCTAACTTTCATTGGCTCATTTTTAATGATTTGGTTCAATTTAGTTTAATTTAATAAATTCTCTGTGATTTTTATCTGTTTTGCCCCTTATTGATTTTTCACCTCTTGGATAATGCTTCTCTTCTGTATTTTTATGACTATCTGTAGCTTTGTCTTTAGGAGGGTTTGTGAATTTTTGTGCAGGTGATATAGAGACTACAAAGATGTTGGGTCCGCTGGAGCTGAAGTTACAGGCAGTTTTGAACTGCCAGACAGGGGTTCTGAAACATGAACTCTGTTCCCCTAGAAGAGCAGGAAGCACTCCTAACCTCTGGGGCATGTCTCCAGCCTCAATTTCTCTGCTTTGATGTCATGTGATTTGATTGAATTCAAAATAAAGTTAGGGTAATTTCTACCTCCTTTCAGGTCCTTATGTTTTTCTTATTCAATGTTTATTTTGCAAGGTAACATACCCTCCGAATATAGGGACAGTGGCCAGGCTACTTTTAGATGGAAGGTTATTCCACTTCCCCAGGTAGTAAATTCTTGTCTTGTACCTGTATTATATATAAGCCTTGCTGGTAGCATTTTGGAGATTTAGCAAGAAAATGCTTTCACGTTTTAATTAATCTTCTTTCTGTCAGCTTACTGTCTAAATCACTTTCAGTAGTGCTTGTTATCTCTGAGTTCACACAATGTTCAATTCAGTCTTTCTAACTTGTATGTTTTGTGTTTTTGCAGAGGAAGTGTGGTTTCTGTCTGCAGTGTTGAACTAAGACTCTAAAGCTGAGCTTCTCTATAACAAATATCTCAAAAAAGTGATCTACTGTCAGCTGTAAGAAGATCATATCCCCTGGAATATAGGGTGATTGTAAACCAGCAGCTTTTACAAGACCTCATTTTTGCAGTGCATGTGTGTGTGTGCACACAAATGTTCATGTGCTCCTCTCTCTCTCTCTCTCTCTCTCTCTCTCTCTCTCTCTCTCTCTCTCTCTCTCTCTCTCTCACACACACACACACACACACACACACACACACACACATAATTAACTTTCTATGTTATGATGAGTCATTTAACCACCATATTCTCTTCTATATATAATGTCCTCATTGGTTACTATAGATTTATTTATTTTTTCCTTTTTATTTGTTCACTTTCTTTTGAACATAATGGGGATAAAGTGGTGTAATTAAGAATGTTCAAGTACCTAACAGAGTGTCATTTCTTCTCAAATTATTTTGGATGATTTTCCTCTCAAGTAGTACATTTATTCTCACAAATTTGGTGATATACTGTAGACCTAAAAGTTTTATAAACTCATAAGAATTCTTTAAATGCTATCTTAGATGTATTTTTGAATATATTCGTGCTTTGGAATTCTTTGTGTACATGTGTATATATATGCATTTATGTTTCCTGTCCTTTATTAATGACTTCTAATACCACTACATAATAATGGATAAATAGAGGCCTTGTGTAGCCAATCCTTCTTAAATGTCTTGAGGTTTCCTTTGTGGCTTATTAAATTTGTTGCTGCTTGTTGGAATGCTGAATTTCATTAATATTGCTATTTCACAACATACATTACTTAATTGTCATTCTGTTCCCTTTCATTGTTTTGTTAATCTCAGCAGTATTTTGCCAATTGAGTTTAGATCTACATTTTTATTAATGTACTTTCTCCCTAGTGCCTTGATCTTTACAGTAGCCATTATTTTTTTCAACACACACATTTAATTCTTTATAGGGCTTCCTCCTAGAGTATGGTAGTCATACCTCAAGATCCATTTAACTTAATACAACATATATGTAGAATTAAGGAGCAAAATCCTATCACTTCCAAACAGAATAGTGCACATCATACTGTAATATCACCATACATTGAGGTCCTTCAGTAATCATTTTATGGTTACTTATAATGCCTGAATATTCTTTAAGTTTACTCTGTTTTGATGGCTTCAGTCTCTGAGTTGATGTTTAACTTACCCTTTTACTTAGTTGGTGGTAATGAATTTGTGACTTTCTTTTATTGGTTTTTGAACGTATTACTTTGATTTTTGTGATGAGCATTACTGCAATGATGTTGAATATCTATCTTTCTTTTACTCGTGATCATATTTTCTCTGTGGGTGCTCTTTAAAGAATTTTTCTGTTTTATTTTCATTCAGCGCTTCAGAAATGTAGACTGCATTCTTTTTATTTTTTATACTGATTTACTGTTTGTAAGTGGACTAAGTTGGTTTTGCTACTTTCTAAAGTACTAAGTTAAGATATCTTTATTTTATTTTCATTCTCTGCTAATCTTATAAATATTGATATTTCTGATTATTTGCTATTTTTATGTTTTATGTCAATTTTGGCATATCTACAATGTTGATATACTATAAATTTCATGAAAATTATGGTATTCTTTTTACTTATGTGAATCTAAATTCTCTGTCACCTCTCTGTCAATCTGTATATCTCTCCATCTATCTTTAGATCATTTTATGTGTCTACCTGTCTAATCTATGGTTTTTTTCTCAAATAATAAATCCTGATTATGGTTTCCCTGCCTTCTACCCCTCCCAGTTCCTCCCCACCTCTCTTCCCATCAGAATCCACTCCTTTTTTGTCTCTCATTAGAAAACACACAGGATTCTAGGGAAAATATAATTATAATATAATAGATATATGATATGATATGATAAAACAAAAACTAACAAATAGAAATTGAACCAAACAAAGAAAGGGAAAAGAAGCTAAGAGAAGGCACAATAACCAGGGACCCACTTGTTCGTCCACTCAGCTTCTCATAAACTGGAAGCCATACTATATACACGGAAGACCTAGTGCAGACTAGTGCGGGACCGCTGCATACTGCTTCAGTCTCTGCAAGTTCATATGACTGTTGCATATGCTGATTTCGAGGGACTTGCTTCCTTGGTGTCATCCTCCATTCCCTCTGGCTCTTACATTCTCTCTGCCTCCTCTTCAGCAGGGTTCCCTGAGCACTGAGGGTAGGTTTAGATGGAGACATCCTGTTTAGTGCTTAGTATTCTAAAGTCTCTCACTCTTTGCCTGATGTCTGACTGTGGGTATCTGTGTTTGTTCTCATCTGCTGCAAAAGGAAGCTTCTTAGATGATGGGTGAACAAGGCACTGATCTATGAGTATAGCAGAGTGTTGTTAGGAGTCACTTTGCTGCTACATTTTTTGTTTGTTTGTTTGATTTTTTAGAACAGTAGTATTTTGTTTTACCCTAGGAACTTGGGCTGTGTTGTCTCTTGGGTTGTGTTCTGTTTTTTTCCAAGAGCATGAGTGAATCCATCATCATTTAATAACCCTAGCAAAAAGATTGACTGCTCTTTCACTAAGTTTACTTACTAGTAATTATTACTTTCCATCACATCTGTTGCTGAATTTTCTATATTATATTGCACATTTATTACTAATAAGCTCTATTCCCCAGAAGGATGTTTTATATCAAAGTCATACCATCATGAGCCAAAAAAGATAGATCCTCTGTTATATATAAATTCATTATTTATTAAAATTTTATCATATGATGCTGTACAAGTCACATATAGTGAAGTTCAATATAATGAAATTTAGTATAAATAAAATATACATTCATAGATAAACATTGCATATTGTTATAACTGCATAATAAATAAATTCTCATAACTGTGAGTAAAAGTGTAACTGTGATGATTAATTTTGTTAGCAACTCGATTGTATGTAGAATCAACTAATACACAAGATGCTGATCACTCCAGTGAGGGATTTTCTTGATCGGATTTTTTGAAGCAGGAAGAGCCTCAATAAGCATGGATTGAAACTTCTAGTGGTAGGAGTGAAAAGGACAGGGAAGAAGGAAATTTTTCTCTTTTCCAATTGTTCTTACTCTCACTGATAGTTTGTCTGTACTGTTGTGCTGTGGGATGTTCTGTATGGCAAATGTGTTGCTAATAAAACACTGATTGGCCAGTGGCTAGGCAGGAAGTATAGGCGGGACTAACAGAGAGAATTAAAAGAACAGGAAGGTGGAGGGAGTCACTGCCTGCCAGCCGCCGCCAGGACAAGCAGCATGTGAAGATGCCAGTAAGCCACGAGCCATGTGGCAAGGTATAGATTTATAGAAATGGATTAATTTAAGATACAAGGACAGTTAGCAAGAAGCCTGCCACGGCCATACAGTTTGTAAGCAATATAAATCTCTGTGTTTCCTTGGTTGGGTCTGAGCGGGTATGGGACTGGCAGGTGAGAGAGATTTATCCTGACTGTGGGCCAGGCAGGAAAACTCTAGCAACACTGTTGTTATAATAGTTGTTCACAAATTAGAACAACTTTTTCAGTCTTCTATCATAAACTGAAGATATCTTCAGAAATCATTCAGGCCTTCTCCATCCCTCTTGGACTGCAAGATATCCAACCTTATGAACTGAATGACTACCAAATTCTGCAACTATGCTATTGAGGCAACCATTGTTGAATTGCATGGAGTACCACAAATTGTAAGCCAGTCTAATAAATGCCTCTCCTCACTTTTTTTTTCTGCCTTGCAACCTTAGAATACAAATCTTTTTAATAATGGAGGAGAGACTTATTTTGTATCATAGTTTATGGGGAGTTTAATTGCATCACAGCAAGGAAAAATACAAATAAGTATAAGGAAAACAGATCTGCAGCAGCAGTAGCATGCAATATCATTCTTGATACCAAAAGTCTCTATTAGTTAGGGTTCTCTAGATGAGTGGAACTGTTAGAATGACCTTTATTACGCTGGCTTAGAGACAATGATCTAGCTAGACCAACAATGCCTGACTACCAATGGAAAGTCTGAGACTCCAGTAGTTGTTCAGTCAATGATGCCAGATTTCTAGGCTGATCTTCAATGTATGCTGGAACCAATAGTAGAAGAAGTAGACTGCAATGCTGGTGAAGGAATGATCTTGCCAGGAAATTAAGTGCAAGTATGCAGAGCAAAAGCTTCCTTGTTATTTGTCATTTATATAGGCTGTCATCATATGGTGAACAGACCAGGAAATGTAGTTAAAGACATGGACTGAATCCATAAAACTAGTATTTTACTATTTAAAAATATTTAGAAATATGTTTTTCAATTTATATATTCTCATCAAAAGCTGAACTTTCTCGTTCCACACAACTCTATGTCACAGCAAAAATCTTTCTTTCATTTTGACAAGTGACATTTAGAGAAAGACTCCTAATTCCTCTTCATTCATTTTCACTCCCATCTATTTTTTTTTTTTTTTTTACATTTCTAGGGACTTTGCCCTGAAACATTTTCAACTGTTTTAATTACATAACAAAATTTTATCCTGTCATGGAATGACTCAGAAAGTCACCAGAAGGGACATAATGCTTCTTTGGATGTAGGTGTTTATCGAAGATTAAGTGGCTTGCACATTTCTCAAGTACTTTATGACACATATAACTTATCTCGGAAGTCATTGAAGTTGAATAAACCTGGAACATTGTGCTTAAATATATCAGAAAATTCAAATGCCTTTCAGGACACCTTAAACTTATGACATTATTTTCTTATAGGAATTGTGTAATCACAATGAAACATATGTTGCTCAAATGTTACAAGAAAAGCCTACTGCCATGTTTAAATAAATGATTGAAAAGTTATTGAGTTGCTATTTTGCCTTATTTTTTGTAATGAATCAGAGATGGAACAAATTAAACCTGTATATTTTCACTATTCTTGCCTTATTTTCATAGTGTCAGGATAATGAATACAATGTTCAGGTTTTTAAAATGCAATTTATATCTAAATTTTTTCAGAACTTCAAACATGGTATAATTTAATGCATATATTTGCTACAGAACAAAATTGCTCTGATGTAAGTTTAAAAGATATGTCAACAAAATTGAACGACAATCTTGGGGAGCCTCTCTAGTTGTGGTCCTATTGAGGGTGCTGCAGGGAGATCCTATGTCATTTTCCTCAGCAGTCAAAAAGGAACTGCATCTGATCCCAGATTATTAGAGAGCCTTGGATATTTATATCCTTCATTAGTTACTTTAGCTCCAGCTGATGGCATGGGGAATTCATTAAAAAAAAATCATACAAAGAACTATAATCAAAATTAAACCCATTTGTCCATAATCAGTTTGTTTTCAACCTCATTAATAGGCTATCCTCCTTTTTTAAAAATAAGAGAATAGATGTGGGAGAGAAAAAACATTAGGGAACCAGTCATATAATCCTTCTATCCGTTTCTTCACAGAATAAAGGGAAAACGGGAACACATTTTCTTTTTATACTTCTTATCTTTAAACATGGGATTAATTCCCTAGAAAAGTTTGTTAGAAAATCTAAGCCACTATGTTTATGAATTCTTTTCCTCTGTTGCTCAAAAATAAAGGTAACCCTTTTGTTAACACTGGCTTTTGTAGCATTATTTCTCAGAGCCAGATGGAAAATGATATATAATTCCTGATCCAATCCTACCATAAATGTCAAGCTTGGATGTGAAATGGATTGGCTTAGGAACAAAACTAAGCTCCAGGAAGAATGCTGGCTAGATGGTCCTGGAAACAAAGCAGAAATGGCACCTGGACATCTGTGCAGGTGGTGAGGACAACCGTGTGCCCATCTTTGGTGTCATATTCTATAGCGCTTCCCCTGGTGTAAAATTTGCCAAGAAGGGCTGATGAAGCAAAGATGTACTATAGGGGGATGTTGAACAGCTGCCCCTCAGCCTTTGAGATCTTAGTGGAAGATAGCCTTTCTTCCTTGCTCAGTGACAACAGAAATTAATATTCTCTCAGGCCCTTGCATGACCTGTGCATTCTCAAGCTTTGTAGCATATCTGAAATTTCTACTATTTAGTCAGACCTTTGATGTTCATCCCATCTAAAACATTCTTTCTATTATTGAAGAATCTTATTTGTTGCAGTGAAATTTTCACAATCTGGTATAATTTGGAATGTCTATGACTGATATATTGTTAATTTATTCATGTTTCTTTGAGGCTATCAATTGATGATCACTTTATTATAATTACTACAGTACATTGTCACAATTTTTTTCATGGATTGTCAACCTTTACCACCAATGTTCTTGTAAATCAACTATCATATAATATTCCAATTATCCTTATATATGCAAATATAATACGTGTAGCTGTGTACTGCTTCAAAAACCGACGTGATGCAGATAAATGATGTAAAACAAAAATAAAATAAATTTTTTATAACAAAATAGGTATGTTAAAACATATGCTTCATTACATTCAATATACTTTAATGTGTATATATGTATATGTGTATATATGTATATATGGGGTAAATAGAGTAATAATAAATGCAGTACAATTTCTGCACTAAAAAATCACAGTAATTGTACTGTTCAAATCCTGATTAAACTATATTAGATGGGAAGTACAATAATTCTGGACTACTATAGTAAATATAATAACATTTTTCAAATACACAACCGATCAAATATCACAACTACATATCCAAGGAAACTCCTATTAATATTGGTTTACTTCATTTTTTTTATTTTAAAATTGAGATTTCAGTTTAAAAAAATAAAGATTATAAGTCTTCATTTGAGTTATTTTGTTGGTCCTTTACCTACATACGACTTGACAGTCATGTATGGAGAAAATATTTAAATATCCTCAAGAAATCCAGCTTCCTCGTGGTTCCCTGGTGTCAGTACATGTCTCTTCAGTATTCTAACTCCAGGGACCATAAATTATGACTGTAACTTTTTATATAAGATAAAGTTATTCAAGGTTATACCTAGTATGTTATCATTTTATCATTACCAGAAATTCTGGTATGTCATTTTTATTGTTGGGTCACATTCCACAGCATGAATTTATCACCACACGCGACCTGCTTGTGGATATTTCCATTGTTTTCAGCTTGTGTTGTTGCACACACAGCTACTATAAACATTTTATGTTGTTTAGTAAATGCAAACATCCATCTTTCCTGCATGAAGTACAGAGTCTGACTCTTAGGGTAAGAGGAGAGTTGACTTTCGAAGGTAATGCTGGGATGTTTTCCAAAATGCCTGTGCTAATTTTGCTTCTGACTTAATACATGGAATTCTCTTTGTCAAGATTGTATCTTGTCTTCTTATTACACTTATTCATTACACTCATTTTGGCAGATTGGACCAGAAGAAAATAAGGGTTTTTGCTTACTTACAAAGATGATTTGTTATAAGCTTGCATCTTACATTCTCAGTTTTGTAGAGATAATACCCTGAATGAAATGGAATTTTTAATTTTTGAAGTCTATCTACATTTCATTAAATCCTGATGCTTACCTTATTTTGTTGCAGAATTATAGAACTTTTGTTTCAAAATCATGAATATGTTCTCATGTATTTTTACAATGAAATAATGTTCTGTCACTTTTTCTTTCTTCCCTTTTATTGATTAAAAGAAAAAGATAAAAAGATTCTTTTCGTATACAGTATATCCCGATTACAGTTTCCCCTCCCTCTACTCCTCCCTGTTCCTCTCTACAACCCTTCCTATCAAGATTCACTCCCTTTCTCTCCCTTACTAGAAAAGAGCAGGCTTATAAGGGGCAGCAACAAAGCATAACAAAAAATAAAATATAGTAAGATAAAACCATCACATCCAAGTTGGACATAGCAAACCACAAGAAGGAAAGGAGACCAAGAAGGCACACAAATCAGAGATCCACTCATTTATACACTCATGAGTCCCTTAAAAACACTAAACTGAAAGCCATAACATATATTCAGAGGACCTGGACAGACCCCTGCTGGCCCCGGACTTGCTGCTTCTGTCTCTGTGAGTTCACATGAGCTCTCCTCAGTTGACTCAGACGGCCTTGTTCTCCTGGCGTCCTCTATCACCTGTTGTTCTTACACTCATCTTTAAGTTTATAATTTATCATAAGGCCTTGATTGGTACAATGTAGTACAAAAATGAGTATTTCTATTTTAATTCATACATTAATGTTGAGTGTATAAAGAGTGATTGTATGCAATATTCCTTCACGATGAAACATTATGCTCTATTGCAGTTTAGTACTATATTTGAATGAATATGATTCTTTCAAATTTTATACATTTCAAGAACACAGAAGGAAACCCATAACTGATTAAAAAAAAAAACAAAAACCATGGAAAAACATAAAAGTAAAACATAACACAGCTAATCAAACTAATGAAAGACATAGATTACAGATGATTCAAGACAGTTGTGAGATAGTAGATCATGCTTCAGTCACAGTGGTAATTATTTAACACAGGAAAGAAGATACTAAAAAGTTGGATTAAAAAGAAAGATCCAACTACAGGCTGTGTGTAGAAATTCATCTTTGACATGAAGTTGTAGGTTGAATCTGGAAGCAAATATACTTAAGTTGTTGGCCACTTTTGTGTTAACATAGCAAGTTACCTGAGGTGGAACACTAAGAAAATCAAGCCACCACAGTTCTTTGCCCTGGTGAAGACAGCAGATGGCGAGATTGAGAGCATGTGTTAGATAAAGCAGGCCACATTACATCAAAACTGAGAAACTGGGGTTCCTCATTCTCTTTCTAGAAGATGTTCCAATGTGAACTGAGGTCCCACAATGACTCCTCTCCTGTTGGGGTCACACTGTTCAACCACCTTCCTTTTATGTTAACCCCAAGGAACAAGTCATTTACATGTGAACCTATATGGCATTTTTTTTTACAAACTTTAATAGTGTGTAAATGTTTGAAAAAAAAAAACAGTGAAAAAATCTTTTCAGAAACAAGACATAAAAAGACAATATATATGGAAAAATTTGTGAAGATGTAAATTTGAATAATAAGGAAGATATCAAGCAATAAACTTCAAAGCTGACTTCAATTGAACAATGGTTCTGAAAGCAATTCATAGAAAATTTTTTTGGGTGGAACATTTGCAGAATTGTATCAGTTTACTAATATTTTAAAAATGTTTCCTTTTTTGTCAATTAGAAGTTGTATTGTTTGTAATTAGAATGCATTCGATCCATGATACCCACTGTGAAGAGAAAATATAGTCACACTGGGACAGTTTGATTCTAAAACACAGTAATTGCAAAGGTATAAGAGTGATGTGAAGAGAGAAAAATGAAGCCAGAGCTGGTTAGGAAAGGATGTATGCAAAGAAGCAGCTGGTGTTATGTGGAAGCAATGGGGAAGGGAACTAGTTAGCAGGAATCCAAAAAGAATCAACTTAGTTCCATCCATTTGCCTGCAAAGCTCATGATGTCATTGTTTTTTCTAGTGAGTAGTACTCCATTGTGTATATTTAACACGTTTTATTTATCCATTCTTCAGCTGAAGGGCATCTAGGTTGTTTCCACATTCTGGCTATTACAAATAATGCTGCTATGAACATAGCTGAGCATGTGTCCTTGTGGTATGATTGAGCATCCCTTGGGTATATACCCAAGAGTGGTATAGATGGGTCTTGACTGGCAATGGTTGAGAGAGTGCCTGAGCAAGAGGAGGGATTGTATGAGCAAGAAATATTCAGACCATGATTGGAAAAAGCACAGGGACAAATAGTCAAAGTAGTGGAAATGCATGAACTGTGAACCAATGGCTGAGGAGCCCCCATGGAACTGGACCAGGCCCTCTGGATAAGGGAGACAGTTGATTAGCTTGAACTGTTTGGCAAGCCCCCAGGCAGTGGAGCCTAGACCTGTCCTTGGTCCATGGGCTGGCTTTTTGGAGCCTGGGGCCTATGCTGAAACACTTTGCTCAACCTTGGTGTAGGGAGGAGGGGACTAGACCTGCCTTGGTTGAGTCTACCAGGGGAGACCTTGCCTTGGAGGAGGTGGGAGTAGGGGGTGGACTGGGAGGAGGGCTGGGGGGTGGGAGGAGGTAGGACAGGGGAATCTAGGGCTGAAATGTGAAATTAATTATAAAATAAAAATATTGAAAAAAAGAATCAACTTAACTCTCAAACACAAGAGCATGTTCAGTCAATGTGCACATGTCTAAGATGACAACCCAGAATGCACCCAAGTGAGGAAATAAGCTCATGTTAGTTTCCATGCCCCTTTCACTGCCTTCTACTTTACAGTTACTCTTCTATTTGATGCATGGAGGTCTAGTGAAAGGAAGACTGCAAAGGAGACTAAACAAGAACCTTGACAGTGACCTTGGCTATCCAGCTGACTGAAAAGTAAGCTGATCATTCATCTGTTGAGCAACTGGAACACCCCTTTCTGTCCCTTTCTCTCACTGCCTTTCCTCAAATTCCTCACTAGAGTATCTGTAACTCTCTCCTTTGTATCCCCTGAGTTCTCTGTTCCAGCCACATCCCTTAAAAATGAGTACGCTTGAAAGTGGAGCTAAATGACTCCCGCTGTTCTCTGTAATAGTTTCTATCAAGAAAAGATAGGGCAATGACTTGTGAAGGAAGAAAAGACATTTTTTTAAAATTTCTCAGAAGGAGTATAAAATTGGGTCAGAGTAGTTTCCTCAGCTTCTCCCAGAAGCAATTTTATATGAATTTAATATTATCCTTACAATGTGGGACAGCTAATGGAGTAATCAGAAACAGACTTCAATGGTTAGGTAGCCATAGAAACAATGGTCTGTAGACTGATAACATTTTAATTGAAGTAGGAAGACCATATGTGAATAACCTGAATGCAAATAAAACCAATCAAATCATTGGCCAAAGGTAACACTGAAAATACAGAAATTCTGTTATATATATATATATATATATATATATATATATATATATATATATATTATTCCTTTATCACTGGAAGCCTATGGAAGCCTAGACTTTTGACAATAAATATAAAGACATCTATGACAGGATACATAACTTAATATAATCGTTAACTGTTTGAAATGTCATCTAATGTTTATTTTGAGTAAATATTTGAAGATACATATTAATAATTGATTTGCTTAACATATTAACTACATTGAGTGCAATCTTACTACATTCCAGCTCAAGTACAAATTTTCTATATATGTTTTGTTTTGAATTATTCTTGCTCTTCAGAGATAAACATGATTGAAGTTTAAAGACTATGAAAATATCCTTAATTGAAATTTTATTATTTCCCCTTACACTTCACTTTCTTTTTTAATGACACATGCATGCAAAGTATTTTGACAAATGTGAATCAAATTTGTAGTGGATAATTTTGTATATTTAGTTTTCATCTTTTTAATTATAAATATGAGCATCAGATCGACATCATATTTTCTTGTGTACATGACACATATTCTATGTTCCATAAACATATAATTAACTTCATGCGAATTTATTGCTTTCATTTACTTCTTTTTCAGTTACCTTATTTTAGTTCTCAAAGTTCACCTTGACCCCATTCCCTTCGCTGATCTCAATTCTAGTCTATAAAATAGTTGAGTGGTTCGTGATTAGGACAGGTTCAAACTGAAGCTCATTAACCTTCTTCTTTCACGGAACTTGAAGTGCAAAGTGACATCAAGTTTTGACTTGTTAGAGTTGATCCACAAATTGAGCGTCTTTTCCTTCCATACCTACCTTTTGGAGGATAATCATGTTTATTATATGTGGTTCTCCTTCCTCAGTATTGTAGGATGCTGGTCCAAGAGTAGGGAAGGAGCCAAAGCCAGGAACTGGATTTGGACAGCTGTGGATACCACGTAGATAGCCTTCTGGGAGATTTCAGTGAGACAACTCAACTTAATTCCAGAGTATGTAGCATATATAGGTTTAGGGACTGTAGCTGGGGAATCACCTAATTTGCGTTAAACAGCACACTACTATCATAAGGCTTTGTATGTGGCAGTGGGGTCCTATAACAAAACTCTTACTACAAGTCTGAGTTACCATCTGTGCAGCAGGCAGAAAGCTTCCAGCAGGGAACTATGCTAAGAGTCATGCTAGAGATTAATCAGACATTAAGACTTACAGACAGCTTTCAGGTAAGGTCAGTCCTCCAGGCCTAGAGACATTCTCCAGATAAGGACAGCTAGAGAGCAGGAAGTCTCACTGGGATATCTACTTTTAAGTGATTTCTAGTTTTTTTTTTTAATCTCCTTTTAAATGACAAGTTTAAGCAAAATGATGACTCAATCCATCTCAGTTTCTGTGTGCATACATGTTTCTATTTGTTTCTACATATCTATGAATCTACATACTTATGTGTTCATATGTATAGGATAACTCACAATGATTTTCCCTTTGTGTATGGTGCTTGATGTACCTCCTAGGTATGAAGCTACAACAAGCTTGCCTTTGTATTATTTAAGTATGTCTTGATCCTCTGGCCTTTTCAGTAGCACCTTAATATATTTCTTTGTGAAATCCACATTGGATTTCTTGTTTTCCTATAAATTGATAGACAGTGCTGTTCACTTCACTTATGCTTTCTCTTATCTGTGAGAATATTGATTTTTTTCCCTTACTTTCTTTTCTCTTCACAGCTTCAAGCTACCACTTTGAGTTTTAGTCTCATTTTTACCATTTTACATCTTGAAAGCTGTGATATCTTCCCCTTCCTATGTATAATTCAAACGTAAATGCCTATCAAGCTAAAGTATATCTGAAGTATTCTTCATAAAGTGAACAAGACCCCACTATCATTTCTAAATTCTATGGAACTTCCTAAGCTCCGATTATTTTAGAATTACTGTAATCTCCTCCAGAAATCAAAGTGCAGTAAAACATCTCGGTAAATATGTCTTTTGGGGAAAGATTATCCACTTTCCTATAAGATAACATGATAAATCCTTTTAATAAAATGTCACCAGTCAATAAATACCATTGCCATAGATATGCAGTTGTTAGTGAATTCTGTGAGGTTTCTAATGTCTGTATGAAATACTATACATTGATTCTTCACATCAAGCTATTTCTTACAGTAGATTGAATGGCCAAGGCAAGAAGTACATGTTGAAGTAGTTCAATGACAACCCAGATCACAGGCAAATGTATTTGAAGCTGTGCAATCGGCAGACATTTCTACAGCACTCTGAAATAACAACCAGAAGCTTTTGCTGCATTGAAAGCATGTGCTAGGCACAGCGTCTGTGTACATTTCTCTTCTGTCTGGAGAAATCTAGTCCAACTTTACCAAGCCACTTAGCACCATGAGCCCTCTCAGATGCTCATAGCTTCTTTCCCAGTGCTTTCTCACCTCTATCTTGGAACTGGAAAGCAGTTATGTGAAGAAAAGATCTAAAAGGAGATAGGGCTACAGTATTGCAATAACACCTGCCTCAGGTTTCAAACCATATTCCTTATTTCATATCAGCATCTGTTTAAATTCAAATCAGGTAGTATTCTATAGTTCATGTATTCAGGTTATACACATGGCTTATTTTCTATTTCTGTAACTAAAGATTTATATTTATGCTACAGAAACTAAATTCTTAACAGATAAAGATTGCATTTCACTTTCATAATCATTATTCTTATAAATACATCTGAAGTTTTTTAATGACTTGAATATGTTTTATTCTTTTTTTGCCTCTTTCATGTATGTATAAAATACACTATGGTCATATAAACCTGTTCCCTTCATTATCTCCCATTACCTCTCATTCCCCTTTCAATAATCCTTAATCTCGTCCTCATTCTCCTATTTTTCCTATATTTTCGTGTGTGTGTGTGTGTGTGTGTGTGTGTGTGTGTGTGTATGTGTGTGTGTGTGTGTTGCACAATATTCTCTGACAATATTCTCTGGTCATTATGTTGGACATGATGTTCCCATTAAGAGGGGATGTTTTGTAGATTTTCTATTTAGGTGAGAAGCATTAGTCACCTATTCTCAGCACATTGACCAGAGAGTTTTTGCATTAATATCATACACACACACACACACACACATACACACACACACACACACACACACACACACACACAA
>CABHPQ010129479.1:0-16772 GCA_902168405.1 Peromyscus aztecus | reverse complement strand
ACAGAAAGAACAAATGAAACGTGGCAGAGCTGTGGACCACTGGAGATAAGGTGATGTTGCCTGTGTCTAAGACCAACATGGGTCAGCTTACCTCTAAGCCCTTCACAGGGAGCAACAAAGGCCCAGAAAGCCCCAACACCAGCTGAGACTTCATGGCAAGTCTGTGAATTTCCACCAGTGTATGGGTTCGTCTAACCACTGGCACACTGTCTTTTTACTATCCTTCCCTGACATCAGACTCCGAGCAGGAAAAGGAGCAGCGATCCCATCATGCATTCTACCAGAGACTCTTGACTGAAGCATGTCCTTGACAACTAACTGTGCCACACCTTCAAATATGGGGTAAACAGACAAGTTATACTGTCTGCCTTGAGGCAACTTTTTGAGACAGTTTCTCTGTGTAGCCCTGGCTATCCTGGAACTTGCTCTGTAGCCCAGGCTGGCCTTAAGCTGAGAGATCCACCTGCCTCTGCCTCCCAGTGCTGGGACTAAAGGTGTGAGCCACCACCACCCTGACAAAGAACTTATTTAGTGGGAAGGCCACACAAAGAGGGAGAAAGAGAGAGAGAGAGAAAAGCAAAACTGTTACAGACCTCAGGCTGCAGAGAACAGATGGAAGTAAGCAGCAGGTGGCTGGGGAGTCTGAGGTTAGGGTTCTGAGTGACATTAAGAGGTAGAGCACGAGTGCAAAAGGCCCTGGGCTTCACCCCAGCACCAAAAGGATGAAAAATTTAAGGAGAAGACCAATCAGTCAGGACAGGACTGGCCTCAGGAGGAAAGACCTATGCTGAGGTCTGTGGGGAAGGGCAGGGGCCTTCCCAGCAGAGTAGAAGGGAGAAGACAGTAACAAGAGTGGACTTCTGAGCCCACGGGGTCAGGAGACCCACAGGTTGTCTCTACGTGCTGCTCTATGATGCTCCACCTAAGCCTGGGAAAGCCTGCCAGAATGAAGGTCCAGAGTGGACACAGTACCAGCCAGCTCCTCACTGGAGAGTGGCAGGGTCAGGGTCATATGCTGCCCACCCCAGGTGTTTACTTACCTGGTTCCCACCTCCTGGGCTGTTGTGAAGACATGGTCAACCCACTTGTGCAAATAGTGCCTAGCACTTCAAGTACCCTGTGTTTTGTCTGCCACACCAAGGCAAAGCCCTGCTAACCTCCACGTGCCCTTCAGTTTGGTTTGTGTTCCTCTGAATGGTAGCCTCCACTGCAGAGCATAGCGGGAGCATCCCAAGTTCCCAATGAAGCTGAGTGGAAAGCCACACACAGTGCTCTTTAGGTTGTTTGTTCTGTGTGTCACAAATTATCTGCACTGCACACAAAACACCTTGTGTTACAAACCATTTCACCAAAATGAGACAGTCATGTCCACCTCTTCATTTTCCCATCTCCTGCCATAGCTAAATGTCTCGAGGCACAGGCTCTTCCTCTACATACAATTGCAGACCTTGGACTGTATTCTGTTTGGCCACAGACAGCGCAGGAAACCTGTAATCCCAGGAGGCAAGGTGCTGAGGACCCAAACATAGGGGACAACCAGTCCTCCAGGTCTCATGTAGCCTGTGGCCTTAAATTTACTATGTTGCTAAGACTGGCCTTGAACTTCTGCCTCCATCTCCCATATGATGCTCTAGCATTTTCAAGTAGACTATCTTATACCCTAGTTCCAACTCAGAGGCTACGAAGTCTAAAAACAAATGCCTCGGGAGTTATGTGTAGAAATAAGCCCACCTAGGCCTGGAGATGAGACTTCATTCTATAGATGCTGCCTAGCCACCCTTTATCCACCTAAGAGTCCTCAACAAGTCAATAATGATGCCCTAGCCAAAAGACCCACCTACCTCTTCCAAGTCCCTTCCTAGCCTCTGAGACCTGGCTGACTTCAGAAAGAAACGTTCCTGAGAACACTGTCTAGCCCACTACTGTTACGTCCCAGTGTTTAGTGTGGTGCCTGGCCCACACTGCATACTCACAGCAGGTATATCACAAAATAAACATTTTACTGCAAAACATAATGGCAGGCATTCAAGTTAACAGAACATTACTCTTGAATCTTTTTTACTCATCAGCTTCCCCCCCTCCCCATCTCTTCCCTACCATCTCTTCCCTGCCCAGCCCAGCCCAGTGAATCCTTCAATACCTCTCTCTGCTTATCTCAAAAGCCATTAAGGCTCTGCTGGAAGCCTGGACTAGTTAAAGTATACTAAGCAAAACTATATATATGCTTTGTTTTTTTTTTGCTTTTTTTTTTAAGACAGAGTTTTGGTGTGTAACCATAGCTGGTCTGGAATTTGCTAAGTAGACCTGGCTAGCCTCAAGTTCACAGTTCTGCTTGCCTCTGCCTCTAAATTCTGGGATTAAAGGCATGTACCCCCATACTCAGACAGCAATAAGCAAAAACCAACCTGCGGGAATTGGGTCCTTCCATATGGGTCCCAGTAATTGAATTCAGTTCATCAGACTTGTTGGCAAGCACTTTTACCCAGTCATCCTGCCAGGTTCAGAAAGTTTAATATGGGGGATTGGTGAGATGGCTCATCAGTTAGGGGCATTTGCTGCTCTTGTAGAGGACCTGAGTTTGGTTCCTAGTGCCCACATAGTAGCTAACCACCAATTCCTTGTCATTTCGGTTCCAGAAGACACAGCACCCTCTTTCGGTCTCTGTGGGCACTGCACGCAAGTGGTGCACAGATATGTGTGGACGAAACTCCATATGCATGGGTTTTTTTTTGTTTTGTTTGTTTTTTAATGTAATATAGGGAAATGCAGCTAAGGGAATAGCTCAGTAGAACACTTGCCTAGCATGCCTGAGGTCCTGGGTTCAATACCAGGTACCACCTTTAAAAAAAAAGGAGTTCCAGCTTGGACTACATAGCAAAACAAAGACTGAAAAATAGAAAAATCATCAAAGGACACAGTGAGCACATGCACATTTCTCAGCTGGGCTCTCTAATCTACTAGGTTCAAGAGTTTGCACACAGAGGAACATTGTCTCCTGGCAAGGGCCTGTTCTGGAAATGGGAGTAGGGGATCTACTGTCAGGGCACTAGGTCCACCTTGCTGGCATCAAGAGGAATCTGAGCTAGCAGACGCTGCTAGCTAACTTCTCCTGTTGCCTCTGCTGGGCCACCTGTAGAAGCTCGTTTGAACTCTCAAAGAAGAAATGACCACGGTTTTGGTTTTAAATATCTTTTGTAGTAGATCATCTTATTTACATTGATACAGATTCACTTTACATTCTTAAATCAGACACTAAGAAATGCTTTACTCTTGTAAATTATAAAGGAAAAGAAAGAAACTACAGAGAAAGTGTTCTTTATTAGCCTGTCTTACACTAGCTCCAAGACCTTGGAACACACGGGAACTGCAACATGCCACCAGCAGAGGCTGGAAGTGAGGCTGCTCTGCACAGTGTGCTTCCCCTCAACATTTACACAGAAAAAGACAATGATTCTTACCATTGAGTAATTTAAATACACCGTGGAAATCAAATGTCAGCAGTGGAAGAGGGGAGAACCAAGCCCTGGCTGGCAAAGGTCGGGGTCTCCAGAGGCTCAAGGCTGTCCCACATGACCATGGTAACTTTGGTCCAACAGGGCAGGAAACACCCCCCACACCAAACTAGAACAATCTAATCAGCGTCAGGCAAGCTGCCATCTGAGGTGAAGTGGAGAGAGGGACTGTGTTGCACAACTCTGCCTCCCAGGGCCCTAGTACCCACTCTCCAGCTGCTTGGTACCTTCAATAAAACAAAAGCAAACCAACTCTAAGGGGAGAGACAGACCCTCAGCAGAGCCTGTCAGGGAGGGTGGCACTGGTGGGGTGTGCCGCCCCTGGGGCCTAAGAAGACTGCCTGTTGGGAAGGACATATTTCAGAACCTCCACGAGGTTTGTTGAGAGGGAATTAATCACTTCACAATGCTGTGCAGCTTAAGGCTTCATTTTAAGCTGTAAGCATGGCCTTTAATTTTTTTAAGCTCTCTATTACATGCGATTCCAGATTATTTTTAGTGCTGCAAGAAGAGTCCAAGTATTGTACCCTGCCTAAACCAGAAGCATGTCACCTACCAGTAGACAGGATATCTCACCAGCCCGAAGGCCACACATCACTGCCTAGGGGCTGTCACCATGACCTTCTATGTAGAGAGGTGTCCTCACATAGTTTTGCTGTTGCTGGGTGGTTCAGAGGGCTGTGTAGGCAGGGCTCCATGCTGCTGTTTTGGGGTCCTCCTGTGTCAGATGCCCTGGCCATGGAGAGGGGCTGCTGCTCCTCATCTAGTTTCCAGCTGATCGTTTTCCTGAGCCAAGGAGACAAACAGTTAGACTCCACATCTCAGAAGAACACATCCCTGTGGAAGAGGCTCAGTTAATCCCAGGAGAATGGCTGTGCTTCGAGGGTCAAGAGCCCCAGGACCTGGGGTGAACATAAACAACAGTGTGTCTCTAGACACAGAAAACAAGCACTGTTCCTCAGCAGCCCCAGACTTGCACAGCACCATGCTGCCTAGGTACAACAGGGTGGAAAAAGCAGGTGGGAGGTGGAGGAGATCTGAGTTCTAGGCTTGGCTCCGCCACAATCTGCCTTCTGGACTGTGGCCAAGCAGGTCCCACCACTGAGGGACAGAGCTGTAAATTAGCCTCAAATTCAACCCATCTAGGAAGGAATCTAAATCGAATTCGAATGAAAAGGCTAAGTACGACATGCTCTGCTCCAAGGAATGAGAGGATACCACATATACTACACCTTTGATTGGCACCTCTCCCAACTTCTGGGGTAGGGTAGGGTGGGATCCAATGTTGGTTAAAGTGACCAGAAGAGAGATTAGTTCACAGAGGGAAACAGGGAAGAATGTTCACGGTTTTCCTACCTCAGCAGGGGTATCAGGAAGTAAACATTTTCTTAAGTTTGGAAAGGAATCCCTCATTGTCCTCCCCAGCCTCTCGCCTATCCTTGCTTCCTGCGCAGCTATCCATGGTTCTGCCGCCTGGGCACAAACAACAGAAAGAACCAAGGTCAAGATTGCACACCTCCATGTAGCAAGCACCAGCCCCACCTACCCTTGCCTAGCTGCCCAGGGGCTGGCACTCAAAGGGCAGTCAAGGGCCACTCCAGGAACACAGGAACACTCTCAAGTGTTAGAGTAAAGCAAATGGGACCCTCAGAGCCTTAGGACATCACAACTCTCCTTGGAGTCAGAGACCCATAGAAGGGAAATGAGAAAAAAGAGAGGGAGGCTGTGTGTAATCCGAACACTAACAAGAAAGGCAACACTAAATGCCAGAGGTCTTGAGGCTAAGCCACACAGCTTATACACAGCAGCTCATCGTCTTAGCATACTTAATGTGTACACATCACAGCTGCATGTACACAGAAGCAATGTTGTCAGGTCCACCTAGAATCCCAAAGTCAGCCAGCAGGAAGTGGAACTAAGCTCAAACCCAGCCCAGACTCTTAACCACTAAACTACTGGCTACAAGATAATCAATAAACCTCAAGAAAATATCCAATTTCTGAACCCACTGCATATTTCCACTGCCTATTTTACACATTAACATGCCCAAGATAACCAATGAGGGAGCAACTCTTACACCAGATCCTCTTGCTGTACACTTCAACTTGTCTCTCACAATGCCAGTGAGGTGTATATTACTCTGGCATCTAACCTGACTGCTGCAGATAATGCACAGCTGCATGGATGGTTTTTAGAGCCAAGACTGAGGTTACCTACCTCGTCACAAGAAACTTGCCAACCTTGAAAGATGGAGGCAAACCTTTGCTGTGAGTTAAACTATACACCTATAACACCATTTTGTTTGTTTTGGCTTTTCTTTATTTATGACAAGGTCTCATAGCCCAGACTGGCTTTCAGCTATTGGTCCTTCTGTTCCACTACTCCTAGGTATAAGTATAAGCCACCATGCCTGGTGATTTTTACATTTATTTACTTTGTGTGTGTAAGCATGTGTGTGGAAGTGCATATACAGGTGCATGGACCAGTACATGTGGAAGTCAGAGGACAGCTTGTGAGGGTCAGTTCTGTCCTTCCACCAAGTGGGCTCCAGGAAACAAACTCTGGTTGTCAGGGTTGGGAGCAAGCAGGTTTACCTGCTGAGCCATCTTAGCAGTCTCAGAGAGCATGTTTTTCATGTTGCTGATACATATCCCTTATACAGCACACAACCAATTAAAAGAGCCTGGTATGGTGGTAAAACCTTTAATCCCCGCATCTGAGAGGCAGACAGGCAGATCTCTTTGGGTTTGAGGCTAGCCCGGCTGATACAGCGAGTTCCAGGCTAGCCAATGCTACATAGTAAAGCCTTATTCAAGAAAATAAAAATAAAATAAATAGTCCCAGCTTCCAACAGCTATCTGGTCTGAGCCAATGGAGGCTCTTCAGAGGGAGGTATCCAAAGCTCAGAGGCACAGATCTGGGAACAAGGGTAGGGAGGGGTCTGCAGTTCATGGAACACTCTAACAGAACCACCACTTCGTCCTAGCAGCTAGGACTATCTGCAAGGTACTCTCAAAATTGGTATCCTTCTGATAATCTTGAAGGCTAGCTTGGGGAGAGGGTCATGAGAGCCTTCTTCCCTCCCTCCTGCACCTCCTGCTAGCCGTATGTAATTCCACCCCACAGTGTGTGTTCTCTGGAAGCGGAACTGAAAGGGGAACTCCAGGGTGCAGCTGCCATTATGTTGTCATCCATGTGGAGGACTTTTCTGCAGTGCGATTATGTGGGGGTCATGTCTCCCCCAATTCTGCTCCTCTTCTTTTGTTTTTTTGAGACAGGGTTTCTTGTGTAGCCTTGGCTCTGTAGACAAGCCTGGCCTCAAAGATTCTCCTACCTCTGCCTCCCAAGTACTGGGCTTAAAGGTGGGCACCACTACTGCCAGGCTTAATTTATTATTTCATTCATGAAAATAATGTATCTTGATCATATTCACCCCTACTCTCCCCAGGAACTCCCAGCACAAAGACTTTGAAATTCTGAATACATGCTGGTGACCAGTTCTGAGTGCTGCACAAATACAGCATTTTCTCTCAGAGCCTGCTTTCTGAGGACTAGCTGGGGTGGAGGAGGCAGGATGTATACCTGGTGTCCTAGGTACCAGGACACAAACTTGAGCCCTTGGCTTCCAAGGCTGCTGTTGCTACTTCGAGGCAGGGTGTCCTTGAACTCCCAATTGTCCTGCCTTAGCCTCCCTCCTGAGACGGGATTATAGGTTTGTGTCACACATCTGGCTCTAAACGTGCTTTCCATAAGCCTGGGACAGACCCCCTATGCTTTAGACTAAGCAGGGAGGTCACTGCCCCAAGGCAGTCTGTTCCAGGTTAAAGAGTACCAGCCCTCAGTGCTCCGTCACGCCACCAGCTGGCAGTACAGCGGGGGGAAGCTGGGGATGCAAACTGCTCTAGTAAAACTCTACTTCCCACCACTCACGAGTCTCAGGCAGAGGGCCTTCAATTCCACCAGTCTCGGCAACATAGCAAGGCTGTCTTATAGACAAAACCAAACTAAAACAACCAGCCAAATAAAAGCCCAAATCAAAAGCAAACAACAAACAAACCCTACAATTTGGCTAAATGTCAGAAATAAGAGATTTTAGGTCTAGAAAAAGTTGACTATTGGATTATCTGCACTGCAGTACTTCTTCAAGTGGATTCTAAGAGTGACTTTCTTCATAGCCTCAGGAGAAGCTTATTCAAACCCAGGTGAGAGCACTCAAAGCCCGCACTGAGTTCCTCTGTTCTGGTGTGGGGCATTGAGCCACAGTCTCCCTATGTAACCCGGCATTGCCTGGAACTCACTATATAAACCAGGCTGGCACTACATTTATGGTGATTCTCTGGCCTCTGCCTCCTGAGTGTAGGGACTGCAGGTGTGTGGAACAATGCCCAGTGTGCATGTGGAGGTCAGGACAACGTGAAGGGATTGGTCTTCTCCTTCCACTAAGTGGATTCCAGGGTTAAGCTCAGGTCACCAGGCTTGGAGGCGAGGGCGTTTACCCACTGCACCATCGTGGGGCTTCTTCTTATTGTTTTGTTAGTGTAGGGGTAGTTTCATGTGTCTCAAGCTAGTCTTTAACTCTCGATGTAGCCAAGGATACTCATGAACTTTGGTCCTCCTGCTTGCACCTCCCAAATGCTGGGGTTACAGGCCTGCGCCACCACACCTGGTTCATGTGATACTGAAGATCAAACCCAAGGAGGCCTACAAAGTCATATCTGGGAGTCAAATTCCCAGTGGGATACAATTTTGAAAAAAATGACAACAGATCAATAGAAGAAAAATAGTATTGATATTTGACCATGGGGAAATGCCAATGCCTCAACCTTAGTGCAGCCCTGTAAAACATTAGCTCCCTGGTGGGCAGAAGAAGAAAACAGTTGTGTGCAGAACAAATCTCATATACTATGAGATCTTGGGGGTATGTGAGGAAGAAGTTTTAGGTACACAATGAGAGTTCTATGGAAGAACAGTCCCACTTTCTATTTAGTTTAAAGATAAAACAAATGAGCTGGTATGGTGGCACAAGCCTTAATCCCAGCTCTCAGAAGGCTAAGCACTAGGATCTCAAGTTAAGGGCCAAGACCATCTCAAACAAATAAACATGAATAAGAACAAAGAGTAATATAGATATATATTTGTTTTGTTTTGTTTTGTTTTTTTGTTTTTCAAGACAGAGTTTCTCTGTGTAGTTTTTTGGTGCCTGTCCTGGATCTCGCTCTGTAGACCAGGCTGGCCTCAAACTCACAGAGATCCGCCTGGCTCTGCCTCCAGAGTGCTAGGATTAAAGGCGTGCGCCACCACCGCCTGGCAAAGTATATGTATTATGTATCCAACCATTAAAATAAATGCCATTTGGTGTTTGGTCCAGCTATAAACAGGAAGGCTGCTGGAAGTTCCATTTCCACTTATATCTACTTTCAGAGAACTCATCCTTCCTCTACTCTGCTGGAAAAGCTGCCCCAGCTCTGCATACCCACTGTGAATTACCATACACCAATCTAAGGCCATTCCAGATCGGAGAACTCCATCCAGGTTCCCAGAAAAACAAAATGATGCAATGAGGTAGAAACAAGTGCAGCCTGGGCACAGCACGTCCTGACCTGTCCCAGTCAACAGAGGCTTCACCTGGAATACAGCTAACGGGGCCACAGCAAAGTTCCAGCCCAGACATCACACCACTTGTGTTCACAGAGCATAACATTGGATACGTTTGGGTAACAAATTTGTTCATTCAACAAGAGATCAAAGCTATCCTTTGTCCTGATAGGATTTTTACATTGTTGTTACCACCGTTTACTTTGGAATCCTGGTAAAATGTTCGAGGTCAGGAAGGCACAGATCTGTCCAATTGATCTCCTTCTTAAGCTGTTACAAAGAACTCTTGGAGGGAAGTGCCCAAAGTCACAAGGCAAATGGCAGAACCAAGGCTAGAACTCAGAACAACAGCTCTGAGACAGAGCTGCTGGGCAGGGGCGGTCCTGTGCTGTCTAAGCACACACATGCAGTGAAAGAGGACACTTCAATGGGGTATGGTTACACTCTACAGGACACCTCCTCCTATGACCCTTCTGGAGACCTATGAAAACTCAAGCAGAAATCAAACATGGTTTGAATTGTCTGTCAACCCTTCAGAGACTCAGAGGTCCCTTATGTCACCACATTACTCCAAGGGCCCCTTACCAGTGCTTGTGTGGGTGACACCATTCACTGTCCCCTCCACGTCAGTCTCATCCTCGGCATAGCTCAGGATCAGGTTCTGCTGCCTACTGGTTAGCCTCCTGTGGACCAAGAACAGTTAGTGGCCAAGCACTTCCTGCAGGCAGCTCTTGAAAGGACACAATGCAGCTAAGTTTCTGACCCAGGCAGGGTACATACCAAGCTAGTGATGTGGGACTGAGGGTCACAGGTCAAAGCTTCTCTCTAAAACTCTGAGTAGTTTCAATTGTCATAACTGTTATGCTAGATACTTACAAGGGTGGGGACGGGGTGTCCATGCTCTATGTGTGCCTATGAGCAGCAGGTAAAAAAGTAATCTTACAACAGGCATAAGAACTGGAACTGGCCCGCCAGGCGGAGGGGCAGGCATACCCCATGCTGGGCGCCATAGCATTCTGCCCAGAACACATCAGTTTAGTTAGCATCTATGTGTCATTCTTTTTATACTTCCACAACTCAATGAAGCCAGCCTGCTATATCCACCGCAGATGGGAAACACAGGCTGGACAAAACTGACTTCAAGGAAGAAAAGAATCTACCCAAGCCAAGAGCTCAAAGGGCAGCTGAACTGCTACGTGCTGGGCCTGATAGGTAAAAGGCTCAAAGGGTACCTGTTCGCTGCATCTGTGTGTATGGGGTCTCAGTGAACACTTACTTTGGAACTCTGATCTTGATATGAATGTAGTGGTCGCCATAGCCATAGCTATTAATCCGGGGGATGCCTTTTCCAGACAAGCGAATCCTCTGGTCTGTCTGAATCCCAGAAGGGATCTATTGAGAAAGGAATGCGCTGATGTTCCCTGGTTCCCACTGTCCAAAAATAAAACTACACAGAGAAAGACATCTTCAAAAAGAAAAAGGACTTGCACCGGTGTGCAGAACCAGCTAGCCACACAGCTGTGAGACAGCTGAGTCCATGAAACAGATGTGAGGAGTGAAGCAAAGACTTAGGAGCACAAAGGTGAAAGCAGGTGTGAGACTAAGCTTGCTCCATTACTCTCAGGGGCTGGACAGTAAGGACCCTGGAGAAGCAGACCGTCTCCAGGTGAGGTAGGAGCATCTGCCCACAGTGACCACTGCCAAGGCCTAAGGCAGGCCCAAAGTCTCCAAACCCAGAGGCTGGAGAAGGCCCTGAGGCAAATATAAGGGTGGGTACAGGAAGCTGTCCACTACAGCTACAATTAAAACTAGAGATGGTCTGGGGGCTGGAGAGATGGCTCAGTGGTTAAGAGCACTGGATGCTTTTCCTGAAGACCCAAGTTCAATTCCCAGCACCCACATGGCAGCTCACAACTGTCTAACTCCAGTTCCAGGGGATCTGACATCCTCACACACACATAT
The DNA here is from genome assembly GCA_902168405.1 of Peromyscus aztecus. Lineage (NCBI taxonomy): Eukaryota > Metazoa > Chordata > Mammalia > Rodentia > Cricetidae > Peromyscus > Peromyscus aztecus. The sequence continues at coordinate 5,703 of CABHPQ010129479.1, read as the reverse complement.
ATGCAGGCAAAACACCAGTGCACATGAAAAATAAGCAAATCTTCAAAACAAAACAAAAAACTAGAGGTGCTCAACAGATTAAGACACAGTCCCTAAGACACCTGCTCCCCAAGACAGACCACAGGGTAGGACCATGGACAAAGAGCACCTACCGCAGTGTGTAACTCATGCCCTCAATTCCCGGGACCCTGACCAGTGGAAGAGGAGACACGGACCAACAACCATTGCCAACAGTAAAGAGAAAGGCCTGGAGTTGTGATGACTACTCAAGGAATAGTCTGAAGCCCTTAGTGTCACAGGCTCCAATGTCTCTTCTACTCTCAGAATCCCTGACGGGCTGGACACTCAGGTTTAGGACCACCTCAGGTATTTCCCATTTTAGAAAAAATTAACTGGGCATGGTGGCATCATAGCACATGGAAGGCTGAGGCAACTGGATTACAAGTTCAAGGTCAGCTGAGGGTACATAAAAAGCATCAGTCTCAAAAAAGAAAGGGAGGGAGGGAAGGAGGGAGGAAGAGAGGAAGGAAGGAAGAGAGACAGAAACAGAAAAGGAAAAAGATCGACAAGGTGCCAGGGTGCAAAGACAGCTGTCCTCATGCCCTCTTACCGTCACATTGATTGTCTCATATAAGCCCTGGGCTTTGGCTGTACCCCCAAGAACAGCTTGAGCTATTGAAATAAAGAGGTCGGAGTGGATGTCTGCGCCGTCCCTCCGGAACACAGGGCTTTTCTGTACCTAATGCCAAAGAGAAGACAAGTGTGACCACTGTGGAAGTGTTGCCTGAGGCTGGACATCAGCCCTGTGTCTTCCCAGACCTGAGCTTGGGGCATCACACACTTTACCCCTTTTCACTTAAATAGATAGCACAGGAAGACCTGTACCTCAGAGCACCCCAAGGCTCTAAAGGGACACATCCTCCATGCACACTGCACAGCAGAGCACTATCTAGACTTGCTCAGTCTCTATCAAAACCTTTCAATTACAAAAGAAATAAGGGCCAGGTGGTGGTATCACACACCTTTAATCCCAGCACTCAGGAGGCAGAGCCAGGCGGATGTCTGTGAGTTCGAGGCCAGCCTGGCTACAGAGCGAGATCCAGGAAAGGCACCAAAACTACACGGAGAAACCCTGTCTCAAAAAACAAAAACAAAAACAAAAAAACCAAAAAGAAAATAAGAATGCAATTTGGTGTTCTAATTTTTCCCTGAATCTTACCTAATTAGAAAGATTGTTAAACACAGACCAATACTTCTACAAAGACAAAATTGATTTACAGGGCCAGGTGTGGTGGCACACACCTTTAATCTCAGCACTTGGGAGGCAGAGCCAGGCGGATCTCTGTGAGTTCGAGGCCAGCCTGGTCTACAGAGCAAGTTCCAGGACAGGCTCCAAAACTACACAGAGAAACCCTGTCTCGAAAAACCAAAATAATAATAATAATAATAATAAAAAGATTTACAGGGGCTAGGGAAGTGCCCGCCACACAAGTATGAGGATCCACAACACTCATGTAAAAGCTGGGCATGGCAGTACACATTGTGATCCTAGCCACTGCTGTGTGTGTGTACAGGTGGATCTCTTGAGCTCACTAGCCAGAAAGCCTAGATGAATCAATGAGCTCCAGCTTCAACAAGAAACTGTCTCAAAAAATAAGGGGGAGAGGAATCAAAAAAGGCATCAGACATCAACCTCTGTCCTCTACATGCACACACGTGTATTCACACATACAATCTTTCAGACGGGGCTAGAACACAGGGCCTTGCACACACAGGTACACCACCACTAAGCTATAGCCCAGCACCAACCTTCACCTTTGATTTCTCAGTCTGGAGGATTCAGTCTTCACGCTATTTTTATGTACTGCGCTAACTTTGGTTGAGAAGACCTCACTGTAGATAGGCCCCACATTCATGGACGTGTGTAAACCAATGCCTCTGCCTTGCATGCAGTGGGACTCCAGGCCAGTGTCACTACATCAGCTTTACCACTGGGTTTGTTTGTATTATTTGGGGGGGGGGGTATTTTTTGAGATAGGGGATCATCATGTCAGACTGGCTTCAAATTCTCTGTGAGGCTGAGGATGACTTTGAACTTCTGATCCTCCAGCCTCTATCTCCCAAGTGCTGGGATTACAGGTGTGACTACCATGGCCAGTTTTATACAGTGTTGATGACTGCAGGCCAGAAGAGGGCACCAGATCTCATTGTAGATGGTTGTGAGCCACCATGTGGTTGCTGGGAATTGAACTCAGGACCTCTGGAAGAGCAGCCAGTGCTCTTAACCTCTGAGCCATCTCTCCAGCCCTCTAGTTTTCTTTTTTAATCTTGTTTTTAGAGACAGCATTTGGGGGGAAGGGGGTAGAGATACCTCAGTGGTTAAAAGTATGTACTGCTCTTCCAGAGGACCTGAGTTCGATTCCCAGTATCCATGTCAGGTGGCTCATAACCACCTATAAACTCCGGCTTCAGGGAATCTGATGAATCAGGTCTCCTTAAACACCTGCACCCATGTCCATATCCCCTGACACACATACACATGCACATATTTAAAAGTAAGTACTGGGGTTGGGGATTTAGCTCAGTGGTAGAGTGCTTGCCTAGCAAGCACAAGGCCCTGGGTTCGGTCCTCAGCTCTGGAAAAAAAAATAAGTATTAAAAAACAACAACAACAAAAAAGATATGGTTTCGCCAGGTGGTGGTGGCGCACGCCTTTAATCCCAGCACTTGGGAGGCAGAGGCAGGCAGATCTCTGTGAGTTCGAGGCCAGCCTGGACTACAGAGTAAGTTCCAGGAAAGGCGCAAAGTTACACAGAGAAACCCTGTCTTGAAAAACCAGAAAAAAAAAAAAAAGATATGGTTTTGTTATATAGACTAGGCTGGTCTTGAACTCAGGATCCTCCTACCTCCACATCCCAAGTGCTAAGATTACAGGCATGTGCCACTATACCTAGTACTTGAGTCAAATAATGAAATATTTCACATATAGAAAAAGGCAAAGTAGCCAGGCAGTAGTGGTGCACCCTTTTAATCCCAGCATTCAGGAAGCAGAGGCAAACAGATCTCGAGACCAGCCTGGCCTGCAGAACAAGTTCCAGGACAGCCAGGTCTACACAGAGAAACCCGGTCTCGGAAAACAAAACAAAACAAAAACAAAAACAAAACAAAACAAACAAACAGTACAAGGTGGTCCACACCTATAATACCAACATTCTAGAGGCTAAGACAGAACACTCATGTGTTCCAGGCCAGCCTGAGCTACACAGGGAGATCCTGGCTCAAAAATGGGGAAAGAAAAATTACAAATGTAACTTTCTTTATGGTTCTCAGTTAATCACTACCCTGAATCTGGCATTTATCAACCTTACAAGCATGCCTTTACTTTTACTGTGCCTTTCTACATTCCCAAACAACACATAATCAATCAAACAGTCTCTTGTACTTTCCAGTCTGTAACAATCTGCTTTCCTTCCCCTGTGGTCGGTGACGAAGTACCTCATGCTCACCTGTGGTTCTTGCCTTCTGACAGATTGATAGACAATGTTCTGCTACATAGCAGTTTGAGGACTATTCTTCTTGACAAACACCAGGTTTGTCACCAGTGTCTTGCTGTTATAAACAGGGCTGTCATATACACCCCTTGACCCAACACATGCTACATTTACATGGGTTTTTCTCAGATACATACCTAGTCTTAAGTCTTTCTGTTACCAGAGAAAAACCATTTTGGGGTTAACGGTGTGAGTACTTTGCTAGCATGCAGAAAGCTGTGTGTTTAATTTCTAGCATTGCTAAATAAACAAATAAAACTACAGCATTATAACTTGCTCTCTCTGGCTGGGCATGGTGGCAGACGCCTTTAACCCCAGCACTCGGGAAGCAGAGGCAGGCAGATCTCTGAATTCAAGGCCAGCCTGGTCTACAGAACAAGTTCCAGGACAGTCAGGACTATACAGAGAAACCCTGTCTCAAAAAACCAAAGAATTAGAACATTTTAAAAAAGGGTTTCTTTCTGATCAACAATTTATATAGGAATAACAACACACACATCCGGGTGGTGGTGGCCCACACCTTGAATTCCAGCATTCAGGAGGCAGAGGTAGGCAGACCTCTGTGAGTTCAGGGCCAGCCTGGTCTACAGAGTGAGTTCTAGGACAGCCAAGGCAACACAGAGAAACCTTGTCTCAAAAAACAAAAACAACCAAAATTGAAAACACACACCCACACAGATGTTCTGGGGTTTGTTTTCTATGTTTCTTTCTTTTTTCCTCTTTTTTTCAAGATAGGGTTCCTCTGTGTTGCCCTGGCTGTCCTGGAACTCAATTCGTAGACAGGCTGGCCTCGAACTCAGAGATCTGCCTGCCTCTCCTCCCGAGTGCTGGGATTAAAGGTATGCACCACCACCACACTTGGCTAAGTTTCTAACTTGTCAGTGTTGTGAGGAAGCTTTATTCTCTGCATCCAGACATGAAAACAATTAATAACCATGCCTGAGCAGCCTTGAACTTGGAACAGTAACAATGTGCCCATGAACCTTACGACAACGAGCAATCTCAGCTGCACCCACTCCAAGAGAACAAAGAAAGACCCAACAGAAGCTGACAGGCAAGCACCTACCCTGAATGTGACAAAAATTTCTCGTTTTCCCACAGGCATCCTTACAGTCTGACCATCTTCAACTCCTAGGAGAATAAAAGTTCCAAACAGCAGTTATGGTAGGGGTCTCCCACCTCTACCCAGGAAACCCAGTTGACCAGGTTTCTTGTCTTATTCTGGAGATGGGGTCTCACCATGTATCTCAGGCTGACCTCAGACTTATCAACAGGTGTCACATATAACTAGCTTGTCTACTGTTAAGGCCAGTCCTCACTGATGAGGACAGAAGAGACAGAGGACAGGAAGCTGCAGCATCCCATCTGGGTGCAGAGTGGGAACACTGTAAGAATGACTGGTATAAAGGAAGACTGCAACAGATTCTAGTTCCTCCTCAGACCTGGGGACCAAGGGCCTTACGTCTAGCTCTGCAATCATGCAGACACAGGACACCACAGAGCTGGCCCATCTCCTGGGCAGTGGCCCACCTGCAGGCACAGGGATTGTCACTCGTTTCTTCTGCTTGGCTTGTCCTGCTCCTCTGCAGACCACACAAGGAGTTGTGATGATGGACCCCCGGCCACCACATCTCCGACATGTGGACCGCATCACAAAAGGACCTGTATTGACAGTTTCCTGAGGAACAGAAGGAAAATTGCTGAATAAGCGGGTACATTGTTTTATCTAAAAATGTTTTATAAAGGGTTTACATCCAGGTTAAGTGGCACAGGTCTACAATCCCAACATGTGGAGGGTAGAGGCAGGAGATCAGGAGTTCAAGGTCAGCCTTAGCTGCATAGTAAGTTTGAGGCTAGGGTTACATGAGACTCTGCTCACTTCCCACCCCCAATGAGGAGGGTGGATAAGAATAAAATATATTATATACATGTCTGAAACTTTCAAAGAATAATCATCTTTGTTTGTTTGTTTTTGTTTTTTGAGACAGTGTTTCTCTGTGTGTAGCTCTGGCTATCCTGGAATTTGCTTTGTAGACCAGGCTGGCCTCGAACTCAGACATCCACCTGCCTCCTGAGCGATGGGATTAAAGGTGGGCACCACTGCCCAGCAATAATCTTCAATTTTAAGTCAGAGAGAAAAGGGAGTGAAGGG